>JAPYZP010003609.1:0-11973 GCA_030522985.1 Torymus sinensis | reverse complement strand
CCAGTACATGGCCATCTAGGCCAATATTCAATTACTGTAAAGAATGCGTAATAGTTGGATAATATTTTATTCTATAAGATGATTCTAGAATAATTAATGGTTATTGTTTAAATAGTATTATTACTCTTAGTAAAATTTTAATACTTAAAAAGACGATTTGAAAATGCTACTCGCGAGGATCACGGCTTTCTATGGGAAGTCCTTAATGCTTTCGTAAGAATTCATGACTCGCCTTTTAGGTATTTTTTAAATAAATTTGAAGTAAATCTTTACTTTTGAAAGTTTTAAGACATTTCTAAGATGCATCGTATTCAATTATAGTCGTTAGGAGCCCAATAATTAGTGTTTTTAATTAAAATAATCAGAGGTTATCTACTAGTACAGTTTAAACGTCATGTCCCAATACTTGGCCTTATGTATTTCACTGATGATTTGATGGTTACGGTTCCTAGCTATTGTAGAGTTAGTAGGTTGGAAAACCATAATACGATTATTATACATTGATTTGTTGTAATTTCATATTATTAAAAAGTATTTCCAGTCCAAAATTTCGTGATTTAATATTTTTACATAAAAATCAAAATAAATATAGAGTCCAAATTATATGGTCCAAGTATCGGGAATAACCATTTCGACCACTACATGACTTTTTAACACTATCATAAAAGTTTATTTTCACAAATTAAATACTTTTTTCGCAAGTAAAAAGTAATAATAATTCTATTGGCTACTGATTTTATGCATTTTTAATAATATCTCGCACTTAAAATATGACATCAAAATTCTAGCTTCACTAAGCGTCTATCTATTGGTACTTTTACCTTACTAATTCCATGATAATTTTTATCAAAATTTTTCTCTATTTAGGTATTGTTATTCATAACAAAAACTTAAAAAAGATAAGAATTTAACATTTCGTATCATATAGTCGATTCCGGGTTTCAAAATAATCATTTTATACTGAGACATTTCTTCGAAAACTGATGGTCGCTGTTCCGTTGATAAACCTATATCAAAGTATATATATAAAGAAGCATTGAAACCACCGCGTTAGTCTTAGAAAATGTATGTTAGCCTTTGTCAAGTCAAAATCTTGTTTTCATCAACGTGTGAGAATTAAAAACCGTTAATTTTTATAGTACTTTCGGCCGACATTAGACACCTATAATCAAAAGTGTGGAACATGTTTTCCAAAATTCGCACCACATTTTTCCTACATTATGGGATAATAATTATGTTCTTCTTCTTTAATACATCTGACGCTACTAGATCTAGTGAGTCCTTACCCGTCGATAATTGGGGCTTCACCGGTATAAGTGTAAGGAATGTGGTAAAGTACTCGTGGACGATCAGCCAGCAAGTTTTGATAGAGACTGAAATGCTTGAGTCACCAGTTTTCTCAACGACGCAAATGAGTACAAATCCCACCTGGCAATTACAATTCTACTATTATCAAGATGAAGAATGGACGGGACTGTTCCTCAAGCATGTGTCAGGTGATTATCAAAAGGAGGTTCTTTTCTCGCTGTCTTTGTTGACCCCCTATGGTAATGAGGAAAACAGAATGTCCACGAAGAAAAGTTTTTCTAAAAGTGAAATACATGGCTTTAAACAGTTCGTAAAAAGTTCTTCTTTCACTTACTTTACTAACCTCACTATCATGGCCACAATTATAATGTATGATAAAGTGGTCAATATCACCGGCGGTTGCGACAATTTATTACCCACCGTTGGCTTGCATCCAGCTGACTTCGAGACCCTGCTGGAGAATAAGTTATACAGCGACGCTAACCTAAAAGTTATGGGACAAGAATTTCATGCTCATAAAGCTATATTAACGTTAGCTAATTCAAAGATTTTGGAAAATTTCGAGATGATCCCAGGTTCTTCTTACCGTAGATTCTTCATACCTGATTCCTACGAAATGAATGACGTTGATCCTGAGATCTTCAGAAAAATACTGCGCTATATCTACATCGGTAAGATGGAGGACCAGCTATACGACACGGCGAGAGCTGTACTGCCCGTGGCGATGAAGCTCGATATCGAGCGACTTGTAAAACTCTGCGAGACGGCCATTTGTCGGAGTTTGAACGCCGCCAACGCTGTTGACGTGCTGGACTTCGCTTCGAAGCACCAAGCCAAGGGTTTGGAACATCAGGCAAGACTTTTTATTGCCAGCCATGCGTCGACAGTAGTCGATTCGCCAGCGTTCAAGACCATGGAGACAGCGCGGCCTCACTCGTTTATGACGGTATTTCGGAATATGGTCGAGCGAGCGAAGAACTAGAGTAAAAGAGAATTTATAAAGCATGTTAATCGGTTAAGTTTTACTAATATCATGCAGTTTATAATTCATTTTGATTTTCTGTAGAAGTTTTTTTTTACATTGGTTTCATTTATCAGTTGATCACTTTTTGACATCATAAAATACTTTATATAAGAAACGATAAGGTGTATTGAAACAACAGAGAAATTTAAAATCAAATTATTTTCTTCACATGTTTAGTTGTTGACCACTTTTTTAGGTGAATAGCCGAATTTTGTTAATGAACTGTTTCCAAATTTTCGTAATTAGAATCTTTAATATCTGTATCAATTACGTGTTGCGTGATTAATGATATCACGGGCGGTAAATTTCAATTTTTGGAATTTTATTAACAGAAAATTATTTCTCTTCTAATATTCTTATTAACATCTTATGTGTTGACGTATACAAGAAGTTTAAACGAATTAGAAGAAAACTAATTTTAAATTAATAAAATTCAAAAAATTCAAGTTGGCGATCCATTCATTACTAAGCATGCAATTAACGCGTAATCAAGACATATACTAAATATTTTACTTATGAAATTTTTGTTTACAACCGTGCATTTACAAAATTCGAATATTGTACTCGAAAAGAGACCCACAACTATACACATTTGAAGAAAAATAATTTATATTTAATGTTTTCTGTGTATTTCTATGCCTCTTATTGATTCGCATATAAAGTATTATATTATCTCAAAACGTAATCCATTGCTGAATTGAATCAATCTGAAAAACATCTCTCGCTTCGCTCGGGCAGTAAAACTATCCACGGGAATAATCTGTGTCTTTACTTCTGGGCAGCACATAGAACTTTTTTCCCGACTCATCCGTAGTCACTTGTTGCCTTGGAAAAGTGGGACGACATAAAACAATGTTTTTGATTATGCCGGCAGTAGCGAGTTATTTTATTCTCGATTATGAGGGAAATAAGGTACTACTTTATATCCTCGAGCGAAATAAAGTATTTCATTCTATACTTTTTAGAGAAAGAAAGTAACTGCCTACCGCCAGCATCGTGGCATATTTAAGGATGTTGTCTTATGATATTTCCACTTTTTCAAGTCGAGAACGTGACCTCAGCTGAGTCAGAAATAAAATTCTATATGCAACATGGGAGCAAATTCATAGATTATTGTGAGTTTACTGTTCGAGCGAAGCGAGGGCTCGCCCTTGTTGCATAATGTACTATAGATATACATATGTATCAAATTTATAAATTGATTTGTAGGATTAAATAAATATACGTTCAATAAAAGTGATACTTATCAACTATCAATTTATTCGTCATTTTTTATTCATTTTAGTTTGTATTAGAGGCTGATTCCATTCAAATGCATGCAGGCCGTCATAATTTGATTTTATTTGTTGCCTAAAAACTGAAAATGTATTCTAACTTACATTTAAGGAAACATGTGTCTCTGAAAATTTTTTTTCTTGTATAATCTAATGAATATTAGACGTGAAAATAAAGATTAACAAATTTAAAATGTACCTCAATTTTTAGACTGCTATTGTTACGAGTGAGCTCTCGCAACTTTTCTAATAATAAAAAGTGACGGACCCTGGGATCGAACCAGAGCCGCCGACTCGCGAGTCAGAAGCGCTATCATCCTAGCCACGGCCGCCACCGCTTGGCTGTCTGCTAATCAACGTCATATTGTAATCTGACGCCTTGCTTATTTCGTTCTTCTATATTCGTACGTGTATCCACACGTAACACTATAGCATTGTCAACTTTTAACATTTTGTAAATTTAATTTGTTTTTATACCTGAAGAAAACTAATTTTTCCAATATCTTATTTTTCGTTGATTTTTGTAAAAACAATTTTGAAAGTTTTAATATATTTTTTCGATTCTAAAGCCGACTATTCGTGAGTTGTTCAAAGAATTATACCTTTTCTCTTCCCATTTACTCTCTCATTCACTAATATGTTAATATTATAAATGAAAAACTTTTATCTAAACCCCGGGTCATGGTTTTTTGATAAATTAAATTAAGTTTCAGAAAGTATTTAAAGTTTAAACAAAAATTAATGCCTTTTTGGGTTTTCTACTCTCATTTCAGACTCTTGCGAAGGTCTTGCTGACATAAATATCTATTTTGTTTTAATTTCGCGTCACCGATTGGATTTCAGTTTGCGAGCAAAGTTCAGTTCACGCGTGTCACCGCTAGTTGGATTAGGTACCATGTGCGTAGTTATATTGGGTAAAACTGATAATAAATATTCCTTAGAAATAGTACTTGGAACAAGAGTTAGCAACCGCATATCTTAGGAAAACTTGAACATTTTCCGAAAGCTATTTTAATATTTTTGAGTCATTTATCACATGTTACGTATTTTGCATATCATTGAATTTAAAAAAAATCCAAACGCACTGCGCGCGTACTATTTTGTTTTTGAGGTTATTATTATTATTATTATTATTATTATTAAGGATAAGAATTGGGGCACGTTGAGTGGCCTCCAGACGCAGGGGTATATCCCTTGGCGCCCCTCAGTTTCCGGGTGAATTCTGCCCATTGACTTCTCGTAAAATTGAAGAATCCTTCTGGCGTCCTTCACGTCGATGTTATTTGCCAGTAGAAAGGGGTCACCAAGGTATAGGCACCTCCTCTCGACTAGTGCAGGGCATTCGAGGATAACGTGCAGTGACGTCTCATCCTCCTTTCAACAACTACAAGTCGGGTATTTTTAAAGTCCCATCGTGTGTCTGTCTTTCCGCCAAGTACCATGCCCGGTAATAATCCCCACCACGGTCTTTGCGCTCTTCCTATTCAATGCGAGTATTTTCTCTGCCCATCCCTCCACCTCTGAGTCCTTGATAAAGGTTTTGGCTGTTCGTCATCCCTGGGTATTTGTCCACGCCTCCGAATGTTTTTTGGCGATCCATCTGTCAATCGCTGCGTTCATTACAGTGTCGCATATTTCAGTTGCCGGTTCTGGTCCCGTTAAGACCTCCTTTCTCGCCTGCCTGGCCAGCCTGTCCGCTATTTCGTTTCTTTTTATTCCTCAATTCAGGGTCCGATAACATTCATACACTAGCCACGAGGTGTTTGTGTACGCTCTAAGGGTCTCAATGGCGCTCTTACTATCTGTGCCGATATGTAGGTGCCCTTCACCGTGCTCCGCTTCTGCCCAGAAAGCGCAATTCAGCACCCCTACCGGTTCAGCTTGCAGTACCGTCGCGTATAACCGCCCCAGTGAAAAGGTGCATCCCTTCCCCCTGCAGCGGTAGACTCCGGCACCTGTTCCCTCTACCCCTTTGGATCCATCTATATACCAGATTTCCTCGTTGGCTGGTAGCTTCTCATGGCCCGTTGCCCAGTCAGATCTATCCGCCAGGCTCAGCCGGTACTTCCTGTCGAACATAAATGCCTTGGTCATCTTATCGCGGGGAATCATGAAGATGTCTCCAGACTTCAGGACCTCTAGTATTATGCCCTGGAAGTTCTCCCCAGAGTCCTTTCTGACCCTAAGCAGCAGCCCTCTTGCAGCAGCAGCAGCAGCAGCAGCGGCATTGGTCAGGTGGAGAGGCTCCATACATAGTGCAGCCCCTAGAGCCGCCATTGGCGTGGACCTTCTCACTCCGGTGACGCACCGTAGTATCAAGTTTCCTTCTAGGTGTCTCCCCCATGTCAGCTTACTGTCCAAGGTAACTTTTAGACATTTGACCTCTTTGGACAGCTTAAGTGCTTACCCATTGGGCGTCAGTTGTCAAGTTCTATCCCACTTATATTTCCTGGTGAACACCATGACCTCTATTTTGTCTAGATTGACCCCGAGGCCCGTGCTCCTACACCAGGCCTGTAGGAAAGTCGACGACTTTTATATAGTAAGTGAAAAACTACTTGCCTATTTTGACATGTGGTATATGTTTTTGTGAGGGATAAAATGTATCGATTTCACCACACAAGTTATTTTATTCCCATCTCAACAAATATGCCCACTTTTTTTCTTGAAAAGCGGGACCAAAATTTGATTTGTTTCCCTCTTTCAACAAATTTAACGTTTGCGAGAAATATGGGCATATTTCCTTCTTTTGGGGGTAATATGGTCATATTTCTCTCTTGTGCGAAAAATAAGTAAATTCCAAGTAAAAAAAGTGGCCACAGTTGAGATAGGAATAAAAAACTATATATAACTCGGGCGAAAAGTCGATGATTCCCTCGGGTGATCGCTGCCTTCTCTTCGCTTCGCTCGCTCGGGCAGTAAACCCACCCGCGGAAATCAAGAGCGACTTTTAATTGTGTTTTTTAAAACGAGTTTGGTTTTTAATCATGTCATACAAAGTAATGTAAAATAAATTCTATAAGCGGCAGACTGATGAGTAACAAATCATTTTATTCGTTATGCTAAAACAAAGGTTTTGCTATTATAAAAAACTAAAGAAATGCAAAGCTTTTTTTTTTAAAAGACGTATAGAGAAACAAATTTAATTTTTTTCCAAAATCTGGTAACCTTTAAATAACTAATTATGTTGTACGTAACACCATGTTCTACTCAATAAGTGGTTATTTATTTATTTGCTTTACTTACGTATAAAGTGATAAATTTTATTAGAAGGAAGGTGTGATACCAGATAGTGGTACAATCGTAACCCATAAGGTCTTCTAATTGACCCTATGCCTAGAACTCTCTCAGTTATAGGTAAACTAGAAAAATCATCTGACATCTTATTGATGAGCTAAGCAGACGATTTATAGCGAAACGTTTGATTTTCTCAAACATTTACCTATTTTTTCACCATTTCTAATAGTATGGTGTGTTTCGACTTCAGTTCGCCAAACGCACTCGCGTTCGGCTCGTACTAAACTCACCTACGACTCGTACTGCAAACTCCACACTCGGTCTAAAGAGGCCCACGTAGCCCTTGGTGCACACTATATTTTTGTAACATGAGCACTCTTTTTCGCGTTTATTTTAAATATAAAGCGAAGCTAATGTGGCCGAATTTAGATATATTTTACATCAAGACATATTTATAACGGTAGAATTGAGATAATTTTACTTCATTAAAAGTGAATAGCGGGAAAAAAATATGGTGTGCAACAAGGGATAAGTGGACTTTTTGACCTCGTGTGGTTGCAGTACTCGTTTTAGGCTCGTAAAATGCACTCGCCCTCGGCTCTGCTTGCTCGCCTTCGACTTGTACTGCAAACTCCACACTTGGTCTAAAGAAAGTCTACTTTACGCCCTTGGTACACAATATACTATTACGTCCCGCATTTACTTTATGTTCCGCATATATGCAATTTTTGCATATTTTGCCGCAACTTTTGCCCCGCTTTTCAGGCTATAAAGTAGCCATTATAGTGGAGATCGGAACAAAACCTATTATAAATGAGTAGGGTTCTTTCCGGGTGCTCGACGCGTCGACAAATCCTTGATCCTTTCCAGTCGACATCGTCATGCATTTACATGAATTTCCCATACCAACTGTTAATGGTTTCCTTAGATTTGCGCAAATACTCGCTTCGTTCACAATGCTCGAGTCCGGCTTATTGCTGAAGGGATTGACTTGTTCCTCGAAATACTTTATAAGTTTAATGCAAGCATTTTTAAAGGAATTTAAATGGCTCCATTTCCAACTGTACATGGTTTTAGCCATTTAATCAGTATTTGCCGGCAGGCATATTTTTATATTGTTCTCGGAGTTTGGTTAGTTGATTTATTAGGGTAGCTACACCTTTTTTGCCCCATTTCAGATTATTTATATAATAATTCATATCTTTTAAACATCCCGAATTATAATAACATTTCTCTCTACAAATTAATGATGCTGCAGTGGACTGGCATTAAAGAATTAGTAAATTTTATTACTAATTCTGACTAGTGAGCAACTTTGCATTTATTCATTTTAAGAAAACGTGGTATTAAACATTATACTCAGATCGAAATGATAATATTACATAGGTTCGCTTAATCTATTATAGTATATAGTATAGTATTTAAAACTATTGAATTCAATAAATAAAATTTTTATCAATAAAGAAATTTTTCTATACCCTGTTAACGGAAAATTACGATATGAACCTTCAGCTGCGATTTAATTTCGCAGTTGTAATTCTCTTAGTCGCGTAAAGCACCATCTACAAACTCGCAATATAACTGCACATTATGCAACATTATAACTAAAAAGCAAAGTAAACAATTAATTTTCTGCCACGTCATTATAGCGAATCGCCCCCATTACGCACAGACGACGTCGCGGCATTGAAGGGAAAGGCGTGGCCGAAAAAGGGATCGCCGCCACTGCCACCATCACGTTTCCTTTCACCTTGGCAATAATCTTCGAGCGAAAATATAGAGTACGTCGGATAATCGGTGGTAAAAGTCCAACGCGCGCGTGCACCTATGACTAGCCGTAAAAGTCGCGCATTAATGGTCGCACTCTTCGCACACGTACGCACGCGTAATTGAAGCTATCGCTTTTCAGGCTAATCGCGTTATTGTCCGTTCGCTTTTGGTTTGAGGTTGCGTTTTCGTTGGCGTGGGGTTATTTATATATTATCGCCTCTTTGGTGGCGAGGTATAAATTACAATTGAAGCCGCCGTCGAAGACAATGAAATATAGGGAATTTAATTTGCGATCGATGCAGATAAAGTGATAGGTCTTTGCTACCGATTAGGATACAATTTTACTTTGGTATGTAGTAATTAATTATATTAAAATATACGCAAGTGAGATGGTGCGAAGATTTTACTGAATCAATCTTAATATCATTACGCTTGGTAATTTAATTAAATTAAGGAAATAAAATTATTATTTGATTTGAATCTTCTCAAGGATAATTTTAAGTGTAAAATATGTTTGAAAGAACAAAAAATGAGGGTATTAAATCTTTTGATAATCTCATTGGTGCAGAATTATTTTTATTAATGATCATAATTTAATGTTCTTTTTTAATAACCTAAAATATAACTTTTGTTTTACTGTACTATTTCTGGAATGCGTAAGACCTACTTTTACTGCATAGCTGATTTGTATCTCAATAGAAAATAATTTACGCTAATTACTGTATTGCAATTATCCATTGCTGTACAAAGTTTTGAACAGGTATTCCAATGCTTTTTATAACATTATACCTAGAACAGTCACAAAAAAATGAACAATGTTAATTTGAAGTAGCTTCACAAAAAGTATTGGAACATTCGTCTAGGATCTTATACAACGATGGGTTATTGCAAATGAAAGTGTGCAAACTTTTCAGAACAATCATACTGTGGTATGAACTAATTGTTTAGTAAATGATCCGAATCGAATGATTCCTGGAAGTTTATTGAATAATTAGCATTTTTCTGATTCGTAGCATGAAATCTGTATTCTCGATATCGTATTCAATTATCTAATATCAGTTTGTAAGAGCAAATAAAAAAGTTTTAGTCAAATTATAAGTAACAATATTTTTTATATTTGCACATAATAATTTTATACATAATACGTGTGAAAATTGTTTTGTATAATGAATATTAGAAATATCTATATCACTTTGCATAAAAGTAGAATTAGATAAAAAAATTCAAGGTGGGATTCACAAATGTCGACAGCGTAGCATTTTGAATTATACAAAATATCATTAATGAATATTACCCCGCATAAAGATGCATAATATGATGTACGATATTAGTGTTTGAAAATATAAGAATGAAAACTAAAATATAGTTGAAATTACAAAAAGAAAGTTATAAGATAAAAAAGAAAGGAGGAAATTACAGCATTTAAGTTTTTAAGATTCAGAGAAAGTGAATCAGATAATACATTTATTATTATATTATTTTCACGGTAAAGAAGATGACAAATTTACATATTACGTCGAACAATGAAGTACAAGAGAAGAACTTAAAAAAATTTTTGTTATATGCAAATCTCAAGAAAAATTAATTGCATTTTAAAATGTATCTAATACTAAATTAGTTTATATAAAACTAAAACTTTTCATAAAACTAAGAATAAATACTTTTTAACGAGGAGATAATAAATAAAATTAATAATTTAATCAATTTATACAATTTTATAAGTTCCCATAATAAGCTTTTTAAATAGCAAATTAATCAATTAGAAAATTCATTCGTTTTTTAAAATAAATATTGTTACTATAATTATGAGACACATACTGTATGCATTTGCCTGCATTTCACAATGCAGTACAAGGGCATTGCATATAGTTAGTATTAATTATCGTCTGCGCTAGCCAAAATACATTAATTATTTATGCCAAATCATATTATAACAATCGTAATTTTTTCAAATCCCTCTCTTAATTTTACAATACGATAAAACTCTAGAGCATTTTGACAAAAAACATCGTATGTTATAAAATAATATTGCTTTTTATTGTGATTCTTTTATATTTCATCTTGCAATAAATTGTTCAATATATCAAAAATTATAAAATCTTTGATACGGGGAGACAATAGAAGCTGCATTTTCACGTTTACGTTCCGTGGCTGAAAATGTTAAGCAAGCTCAGGACTTTCGTGAACTTTTAAAGTGCAGTAATTAAGACGTACAATGTCCCTTCGCAAAACTAGATAAAATGTAGCTCTGTCATTTCTGTACAATAGGAATTTCGTCAAAGGAAGACGAACAATATGTTGTTCTAAAATACGTAAAGTATTAAAAAAAAATTATGTAAGTTTTGCTTAAGATAACAATGTAACAATGAGTCTACGATTTTTTTACTTTTAACTGAACTTAATAGCTGCATAAAATATTTATTTTCTATTGAAAAACTTTCTTTAATATAACTGTAAAAAATGTATAACGTCTGTATATTTACTTTTTTTTACTTGATAAATGGTAAAATCTTTTAGTTACCCGCCCATAGATAATATATTTATTTGATTTTCGATATATCCCCCAATATAACTCTTTTAAAATTTTAATTATTTATCATATTTTAGGTAAATATTATATAAGTGGCAAGAATTTTTCCTCAACATTAAGAATTATCTAAGTCCAGTGAAATAATGAATGAAAAATTATTTATCGTTAATTGTATATAAACACGGCTGTTTTAAAAATTGCGGTGCATATAGAAACATTGGATTACAACTTACACAATTCTACAGATTAAATTTAAATCGTAATACATTTAATCACATGCCTGGTAGATAATTGCATCTGTTAGTCAACGAAGATCTCAGAATGTAAATAATAAACGTAGCTACTAGTTCAAATGATACAGATCTATGAATTATGTAGAACGCGACACTTTTTCATCTAAAACTTTCTTAATGCTATATTCAAGCACAAACTAATGTTTAGCTGAAGTAACAGCAACAATTTTTTGTTCATTAGTATTTTTTTCTCGACTGATGAACAGCTAATTCTTATCGTATCTTTACTTTTGACGCAATTCTATTTCCAATACTTGCAAAATACAGAACAAATAATGCTACTGCATCAGGTTGCAGGATTTCCCAATCAGCACTCACATTACTTACTAAAATAAAGTATAACAAGAATTATTATCTTCGATTCTAATAAATCTCTATTTTTTTTCACGCTTTCCAATGACGAACAAAAAAAATTCGCTCATATTAATCACGAAACAGGTCCAATCCACTAATCAAACCTCGCCATCACCATCGACCCAGGGGTCACTCCCCCCTACCTCAATTTCAAAACCGCACCTAATCAAAAAAAAAAAAGAA
>JAPYZP010003608.1:0-11321 GCA_030522985.1 Torymus sinensis | reverse complement strand
ACAATCCCTCGTATGGTTTATCTCTGCCGCCTTTACAAGTAACTCTTGTCGATGCAACTACCATGATCAGCTTTCCTCCTATTTGTATAGTGCCGTTTTACCCGTGCCGTCTTGCCCGGCACTAATAATTTTTAAAATTTGTTCAAAATAATTATCTAATACAATGAATAACTCAATTATAAGTACAACTTCTTTAAATATAAATAGGGTACGTAATACTCCTACATAGTTTGAAGTAAGTTGCGCATCTGAAAACCAAAATAAAGACGTTTATCTACGTTGATCTACGTTTATCTATCGTTGAAATCGTAAGAAACGGCGCTGAAAAGGAATTTCACTTATGTTATCAACCTGATAAGCGCGGGCGTCCAAATCACACTAGCATTTAGTAAAAAATGTTCTTTTCTATCAATTTTCACTATTTTTTTAGTGTCATCTATTATAATATCCAAGAAAATTAGGTGTTTCGTCTTGCCCGGGTCTCCCCTACTTGAAATAATCCTCTGTAAGAATTACAGCGCAGTTTATTATTAAAACGTATCAGCGTCACGCACGTTTCTAATAATATACCAAAACAAATAATGCTCGTAATCCTATAAGTATCCACTTACGCTTTCCCTATTCATTTCGCGAATCACCGCCGGTCCGCAGCACCGCTGGCATATATATATATAATATATACTTAATAACACAGCCGCGCAACCGCACTAAGACGGGCAAAAATCATTTGGCCGCGCGCGCGCGTGCGGCAACAACCCTTTTCCACCGCGTCATCAAATCGAAAATTCATACCCACAAATTTCCCCAGAGACATAAGTGTGCGCTCGCCCGACAGTCGTATTTATATCTACATACACACACCGCCAATTATCGCATTTCCTTTGTGTTTTCCTTTTCCTTAAACGATCGTGTGCGGCTCTCGCATATATAATACGCAGCACTGTACGCTCGATCGTCACTCGAGCGCTATTGCGATGCTATTCCCGCGGGCGCGCCCTACTTACTCCTTAACCCTTTGCGGGTCAGGCGTTACTACGCACTGCGAGCTGTGGACTTAAAAATTCATAGACCGGCGAAAACTTAAATGATCAGTCTGCGCGCTTTGCGCGCGGCGAGCTCGGAAAAACACGCGGCGAATTATAAAGATGGGCTGGGAGCTGAGGATAATATAGTAATTAAGTTGCGGATGGGGTTTAATAATTCACCTTGCCAGAGGTATTTCGTTATTGCTCTTTTGCTGTGCTGGGGAGGCCACTGGCGGTTATTGTGTCGCGGTTCATTTGCGGGATCTTCAGAGATGGTCTTGTTGGAGCGGAAGAATTGTGCTTTGCAGCATTACTGCGCAGTTTTATTAGACTTTGTGGAAATTATTTGTGTAACCAACTATTCCAATATCAACAAACACATGTATGACGAATTCTACTAGATTATCCACACTTAGAGGGTTCAAATAATTGAAAAAAAATTTCGAGGCACACCTCCATAATAAATTTGTTCTCGTTTCAACGCTCGAAAAATTAAAAATAACCCCGATTTAAGAGTTTTCATTACCTAACTTTTCAAGGAAACTTTTTACTTCTTGAATAGTTAAATATTGGAAATATAAAGGTAATCTTGAAATTGGAAATATAATATTATAAAAGCTTTTATTTCCCAATGCCTGTTCATAAATAAAAAGTTTTCATGAAAATTTAGATAATTCAAACTCTTAAATTTGGGTTATTTCTCATGGCACATTGATCTTCGAGAGCTTAAATCAAAGCGTTTGATATATAAAGAAAAAACTGCACAAATTTGGCAATGATCTTTTCTAGATCGAAAAACATCACAAAAAATGACCAATTTGTCGTTACAATCTCTTTTCGTACTTTTTCGTAAATAAAGTCTTTCTCTACCATTATTCAGAATTTTTTTATCCCTTCGTTGAAAAATGAATATTTTGTGCTTTGGTCAGTCAGCTTGCTGCTTTATAAAGAACTTGACTTCTAGCCCTTTGAATCTGAAATTTTGTGGTTTTCAAAAAGTTAAAAGTTTCTGAGATTTGCTCATATATATATATATATATATATATATATATATATATATATATATATATTTTCTTTTTAGTGGCCCGCAAGGCATGCGAACTTGACAACGGACCCGATGAAAAGGGGACGAGGCCTCAATCAGCACCATATACTCTCGGTATGGCGTTTCCAAGAAGTCGCCCACTCGAAAGGGCGCGACATTTAAATTTTTCATTACAACTTTCACTGTGTAATAGGAGCTTTTCTCAGACAACGATAAAATGTTACTTAATATTCATATATTTATTTGTTTCTGATAATTTCTTCCATGATATTTTAAAGATATCAATACTATAATAAGCCATTCATAATAGCTCATTGTTCACATGTTTATTTTACTTAAGAGGTATTATACTATTAATTACATTCATTGTTTACTACTCCATGTGCAATATTTAAAAGTATAAACAAACTTTTAATATGTAATGAAAACTCATAAAATTACCAATAAGTATTATTTATATAACAACGTGAAATAATACAAATAGTATAATATATTGAATGCGAAAGTACTTTTGGAATATTAATCGTCTTCGTGATACAAAATTTAGCCAATGTATTAAAATATCGCCATCTAAAAGAGAAAGTTTCGAAATGTATGTCAAACTAAGTTTTCAAACTAATGAAAAGGTAATTTCTAATAATCAAAATCAATAAGAACAATTTTCTAAATATAATTTTAATCAAACGAAGAATATAGCACAAACTTTAATATTTCAAAGTATGAATTAAAAATCGCAAAAACCGTCGTCAAAACCTGCTTTTCGCCGATTTGAAGTGTCTCTAATATGTTTGCTCTGGAATAGCTCGCCCAGACTGAAGTCAATTATTTATGCATCATATAAAAAATTAAAAGTATAAATTTTACACCGTTTATCAAGCCCTGTTTGAATTTGCACACAAAAATTTAATCAATGTACTTAAAATTGATAGAATCACTGCCACTCGCGACTTATCGTGGTAAAATTTTACACCTACCAGCGGAGCTAAAACTTTATTTGATATCTAATTTTATTTTAATGAAACCAAAGCTTTGTTTGCCCCCCCCCCCCCCCGCCCCCGCCCCCACCCAAAAAAAAATATGTTTCTATTGCAATATTTATTTTCATAAAAGGTATAAGTGCACGATGACTATACGGTTTCTGCAGGTACATTAGTTTTCATCAGGTTTATGAGGCATTATGACTGATACAAAGAAAAACTTTTAAACTAAAAATGATCCTATTTATTGCTAAAGGATGGACATTCACGAATGTGAGAGGCTGATAATTATCGACGTCGGCACAATATATGTGACCTATAGGCTCTCTGATATCCCCGTGAAAAGCAGAGCATATCTCTGGCAACTAACCTAGCAAAAAGGATTTTCGTAGAAAACTGTTATAAACTGTTATAAAAAGTTTAGTTTGAGACGCGTATTCCAATGTGAAAATGTTTAAAAATTTTCCTGTTTTTTTTTTCTATTGCTAATAATTTTCTATATATAATCAATATTTTCAAGCAACAAAGCTTAAATTAAAGCTTTTTCTGATGTTTATTATTCTGACACTTTTGGCTATGGATTTATTTAGGCCTCCGTGAATAATAGGTATTATTCACCTATTATTCACGGAGATATTTCTTAACACTACTTTATTTTTCTCGCTATAGATTCTAATGGACAAAATCCAAAAATAAGGGTTTTATTTTTTGGTTCAAAAACTGAGGAGTTGAGAAGTGTAAGCAGATATCTATTATATTTAAATAAAATTGATTTCGTTCAACACCTTGTACATATAGTAATTATTACATAAAATCTTCTTGATTATTGTTACAATATCAGAAACGTATATCCATCCATATGAAAAAAACTTATTCACTTATTAACCTCGTACTTTACAATAACTAACATTACTTTTGCACGTGTTTCACAAAGCTCAAATTATCAAAATTCTCCTTAAAGAATCCAAAAAAAGAAAAGCAAGTCTTAATTCCCTTAATTCAACTCTCCCTCAAGCCTCAGAGTCATCATCATTATTCACGCGCGCGACAACACCGTGCGTATTATATGTATATCATAGGAAGCTCGGATCGATGCTTCGCGAAGCACATATGACTCGCGTACTTATTTCGATATACCTCTATACCACATAACGCGTTTATTGCTCGCACCTCGGCGCGCACAATCATTAGAATCGCGCGCTTACCGCGGTTGAGACAATAAGGGAAAGAGCAATATACTCGCCGCACGAGCGCGGAACGGGCAATCAATCGTCCCGTAAGTAACGCGCGCGCTCTTTTTTCTTCCTCTCCGACGGGGGCGGGTGGGGGGCGTGTTTTCATTCGAGAATGGATAGGTGGTCGCATGGAAAATTCATGGGGCCGAGAAAGAGAGAAAGAGACGCCACACGCGCGCGCGCGACTTTATCGCCTTCGTGATGTGGAATTGTGAAAATTAGAGGAGAGCGACAAAATTTGTCCTTTCTACTGATATTTCAAATTAATTGGTCGATGGTATTATAGATGATTCAATGAAATTAAATTACATTTTATAAATGAAGAAAAGTTGGATTATTAATATTATTATATAGAGAATACTATGTCAATGTTATACTGATAAAAACTTTTTTATTTGTGAAAATCATTGGTCATAATACAATTTTACTTTAACGAAACTAAAAACTAATGGTGCATTTCAAATGAATGCTTAGAAAATTCATAATATATTTCATTGTATAACTTTTTATTATAAAATGTTTTATCATTGAATTTAATAAACGCATTTTACGCCATATAGTGAAACTAGTTGGAAAATTTATACAATTATATCTTATTGATGCATTTACCATCGAAAACCTTAACATTTTCAGTGCTATATGTCTTATATAATCCACAATATTACAATTAGCTGTTGTAGATCGATTTTTTCAAATGAATTTATTGCTGCTATTTGTGGTCTTGCGAATCATATAAATGAGACTGACTTGAAGATCTTCAATAGAAACTAAAAAGTAAACGGAACCCTGTAATTGCTATGTGTGAGTACCCAAAATATGTGCCATATGAAAAACGGTACTTTATTAGTTAGTCTTATACATTTTCGTGTTGTGCCATACGTTACACATTCATACCAATTACAGGGTTTGTTTTCTACTTTCCATTGAAAAACCTTACGTCAGTATGTGATGATTTTCGCGGGCATTTGAGAGTCGATTTCTGGTACATGAAAATGGAGCCCAGTGTTCATACTTTCATCTCATAGGCCCTTTTTCTTGAGATATTTGATACGTTGACTTTTGCTGGTTAAAATTCAAGAAATAAGGGAACATTGTACTATCTGGGAATGGAAATGGAAATGACAATGGTAATGTTCAAGTAATTATACCTACACAATGAACTGTTCGATGTCACGCTTATTACGAGACCATCCAAGCTCACGTTCTTGTGCTTTTGGTAGCCTCTTCTTATTTCCGCGAGATATTTGACAGCGACAGGAAAGAAGAACTCAATCGCATGGTTGACTTCGAATTACTCGTTTTAGTTATGAAATTCAGGGTAGACAATTTGAAGAAGTCTTGCGAATACATTATTGGTCTAATATTTTACATGGTGATGGAGGGTGTAAATAACACATCAAACTGTGTAAATTAAATGAAGTATTTATTTGCGTAGAGAGAAGAAAATATAATAAAATTGAACAATTTTGATCATGCCTATAACAATTGTAGTCAATGATATTGTGTATAATACGTTAGCACTGCGTACCTTATACACACATGGGTGTGCACATGTTCAGACACAATAAATAATTTTAATTTTTTAATTTTATAAGTACATTTGTCATTCTTACTCTTTATTTTTACTTTAATAAATGGATGATCAGCAGTTTTTGTTTTAAACAATGAGGTCATAATAGAGCCAGATTTTTTCTTTTATGACGCGATAGAGTGCTTAAAAAAGAAGTAGGGGAGAGCGGGGTACGTTGCGCAGGTGGGTACGTTGACACAGTATCAATAACTTATTGTAAACACGGTATTGCGCCGCGACTCAGTCGTCATAGACACTGTGTAATAGAGTGACGAAGATTTTGAGAGAGTCTGAGAGGTTGAGCTATTGGCAGTCAAAATTCATGTGAGCTTTTTTATTTTCATACATCCCGGAGTAAAATTTCTCAATTTTGTTTAAGTTTATTTATTCTATGAAGGTAAAATAGAAACAAATAATTAATAGTCTATATTATAGAGGACCATGAAGACTCTTCAATCGTGTATTAACTGTTTTACATAATTTAATAATTTTTAATAAAAATGAAATTTATATCTTTTTGCAGGTTTCGTCGGGGCAGGTTGACGCACCAATCATTATTACAGATTCTCCTGTAAGAAACTCTTGAGAAGCTTTAGATAAAGAAGTAAAATGTTCAGAAACACGTAACTAATGTGTTAAACATTTACATTACGTTTATAAGTACTGCTATATGGTTTATAGACTTGTTTCGATATTTTCATTTAAAAACTAGCTTGTGTCTACTTTCCCCGCAGTTGGGGCAAATTGACACACACTTTACGAAGTAGAATAAACATTTACAACAATTAAACAAAGCGTTATAGACGTTCCGTACAAGTCACTATACATTCTCCATAATAAGAATTTTTGAATACACACATTAGATATAGTAACAAATAATTACAGTATTAATTCGAATAAGAAATCTAAAAATTCTGTCGACTTGCCACGCTCTCCCCTACTCGGGAGGTGAATTTTCGTCCTTATTGTCCATACAGAAAAAAATCTACTTTGAACATTTTCAAAATATCAATATTGCAATAGTGTAATTCAGAAGTTCAAAAACTCGTGAAACGGCAGTTTAAAAAAATAATCTTGAAAAAATAATATTTAGTTCATTTTCTTAATAAAAATATATTAAGAATATAAGTATTCTGGTTTGTAAAAATTAAGCAATTTTTTTTTGTTTAACTGATCCGTGAAATAAAATTCTGAATGTAGCATATAATAATAATAATAATAATAATTCACGTAGATGAGCCTCTTTACCGTATACGATTCCTTCTATTAAGTACTCAGTTTTACTAATGTTCGTTTACTATTTGCGCAAATTCAACACTTCGAAGTTTGCGAAAAATATGGTGCAGAAATCAAGAAGAAAAATGAGAGCGATAATGGGGGATAATTATATCTTAAAATGAGCAAATTGTTTAGTAAAAATAACAACATAAATAATTTATTGTTACAATGGTAAAATATAAAATTTCTGTTTGCCCTTTATGAAATTAAAATAATTAATCACGTATGAAGTGCAATGTTTAACAACGTTTTTATTTAAACACTAGAAAATTCAATGCGGTTGAAATGACTGATAGCATAGGCAATCAACGTAAAGATTAATACATTCTAATTATAATTCTATAAAAAAAGACAATTTTTATACAATAAGTACATGGCAAAAAAAAATTCAACTTGAATTCCCAAATTATACATGATGCTGTCCAAAAGAACGTGCAACAGCCCAATCCATTTTTGCCACCCGCTAAAACACAAAACTCCAAAAAGCCCTTTCCAACTCCCAATCTAAAAATTGCAGCATGAGGACCATCACGCACTGTTCCTCGTCCACCTGTATACTATATACACAAGTACGCCTATAGGTATATACGTCCACACTTACATTCGTGGGTGCGTGCGGGGCCACCCGAGCAACGGAATAAACGCGCGTGTGATGGTGCGCGCGTCGCATTATCCGGGCTTGTTTGCTAGGACCGTTGCTAGGCTACCGCGAGCGCCGGGGCTTCTAGGTTTTAGCATATAAACGCGCGCGCGTTTGCTAGTCTTATACCTATATAGCTCTCCTCTTTCGGCGATTTTCTTCGTATCCTGCATGTACTGTACGGTCCTAGGAGGGAAATTCGCGCGCGCGCTAAAAAGAGGGAATGGATTTTTCTGGAAATGATGATGGTTCTTTTAGAGCGTTGTAATAAGAATGAAATAATATAGTTTTCGAGTAGTTATGATTACTAAATTTCTTCTAATATACTTTGGAGAAGATTGTTGTATGATAATACTTGCAACTCTGGCAGTCACTTCCTGTTTTATTTTCTTGTGATTGTTTTACTGAAAACAACATGCAAAGTTATTATTATTAAAACAATAATTTATGATTTATACTTAATCATTGTTTATGACCAAAAGGGGCTTATAGCAGATGACGATGCATTATGCGGCGTAAATATTTTCTTATTTTAATAAAAGAGAGATTAAATTTATTGCTTAAATCCAGATGACTATAACCGAAACCTGCATATAAGTCTTGTCAAAAACTTCGAAGCGCGTAAATCAGAAACTAATACTAATAAAAATACACTAGAATTTTTAATCTCTTATAAAAGCAGTATTATAAAAATAAAGAATTTTAATTTTAACATACAACCCTTAAAAATAGTAAAACATCTTCAGAAGTTTTCTATATTCTTAAAAATGGACTCTGTATAATTAAAAATGTTTAAAGACTAAATTAATTTTTTCCATTTTCTGTCGGAAATCTCCGCCACTACGCATTATTAATTTCATGTAAAGATATTTCTTCATATTATATATAGAGCGAGATTTAGTTATTTATGAAAACTGAACAAATGATTGATATATCACTCAGACATTTCGCAATCTTTTTTTTATAAGAAATCTGTCTTTTTATACATTATATATCGCATCGATTTTGAAAATCTAGAGTTTTATTTCTCGCGCGTCAATAAATGATTCAATGTACTTTCCGATCAGAGTCTACGATCGGGCCATAAATAAATGATTTATTTATGAACAGACAGCAATTTTTTTTCTTGTAAATTGTTATATATCCGCGGAATATCATTTCCAACGATAAGAAATAATTTGGTTAGTTCTTAGTTGACTTTAATACATATAACATTTGCAACGTATAAATCAATGTTTTATTTGAGTTTCGTGTCGTTTATTTACCTCGAAATTCTTTATCTTAAATGAAAAGGTTTCAAAATAAATGATTTATGAATATTCCAAAGATAATATATATTTTTTATATCAGTTCAAAAATCTATATTTATTAATGAAAAAGTGTGTTATTATATAGTGTATATATATACATATATCCAGCCACCACCTAAAAACCAATAATATTGTATTCACTACTGATTAATTACATAGAGCCTTTTTTCTCCACGCCACCAATCTAAAATCCGCTAACTATATATTGTAATCCCTCTCAAACCGAAACCTTCGCTTATACCTTACATTATCGATAATTCGCCTTACACACACGGCTAAAAAAAAAAGAATCCTCTCCTACGCCAACACGCGTAATTTCCCAAATGAATAAGGCATCACCTGCACGTGTGTACCACGGGTCCCGGGAAATCTTTATCGGCTCCTCGCCGCGACCCATTTATACGGCCCTCTCTCTCCCTCTCTCTCTCTCTCTCTCTCTCTCTAGCGACATAAAACGGCAATTAATTGCATCAACGCGCGAAAGATTTACGACCCCCGAGCTTAAAATTCCGCGATCGATGAGAGGCGCGTTATCGGCCCGAGCGAGGATTAATATCGCGCCGCTCGCGTCGCGCGAGCCCTATAATAAACGCACGGCCGCCGCGAAAAATGCGTGCGCATGTGCCTGACGGCGCAGTTCTGGATCTATTAGTTGAAAAGCGAGCTCGCCTTCCGCGGTGTTGATCGCAATTAGTGTACCGGGAATTTGCCGCGGTTCTTTTCGAGATCTTTTTTTAAGAGAAGTGCGGTGGCAGAAGTTACAACTGGTAGGAGTCGCAAGTTTTATCGTCGTTGATCTTTGGCAGAGTGCGTAGGAGGAAACCAGGGATAGAATTAATATTAATAAGCTAAAATTTATTCTCATTTTTAACTCATCACACCCAGCCGTTACCGACGATTGCAGCGACCTCTTTTTCTCATTTAACTTTCAAGTTTGAGTAAACATCTCTTTGACACGCTATAGATTCGGCCAAAAAAAAAAAAACGTGTCAAAGAGATTTCTTTTTTAAATTTAAAATTGAATGAGAACGCTGGAATCGCACATATAGAAATGTGTATACTAAAGATTTTCGAGATAATTCGTAAAAAGTCTTCAAATTTAAATTAAAAATCATCACTCCATTCGAAAAACTGGTTTTCTCCTACGCATGAGCACTAGAGCGAAATGATGAAGATTAAGAAAAAAAGTATTATTCAAAAAATGTCTCGCAATTAGGGTTTCCGGAATTCGAATGACAGAAAGTGCTGACCGTCACTGTGAAGTGTATCATAATCACCAAATTCTCAATTCAGTGGCAAGTAACTGTCAAAGATGGGATTCCAAGTAGCTTTGATCTTGGTCTTAAGTGTAGTTCTAACAGTAGAATGCCGGCGGGTGACGAAAGACGATGTGCCTCAGGGTAAAGAGATCGTTCAGTCCATTCCTGAGTCTGGTGAGTTCTTTCAAGCATCATTTTCACAATTGCAATACCTACAGTTTCATTGCTATATAAACCTATTTGTTTTTATATAAAATTCCCGTCTATATTAATGTTATGAAACAAAACAGCAGTGCGTTTCGGTTCTCTGACAATATCGTAAAAAATGTCAAAATAAATATATAGATAAATTTACATAAACCGAATATATAGTTATTTCTTTTGGACAATATCAGGGCTTTTAAGTTAAATTACTTATGGTACCTATAAAATACAACTACCATCTTCACTACAAAAAAGCTCTATAATGTAATATGTTTTACGAAGGCGTTTTGAATTTAATATGCTTACATTTTGTGTGAACCCCAAAAAAACTAAATCGACATCATAAATATTACAATTAGATGCTTTAATTTGAAACAGCATAAAAAACCGATTGAAAGAATTGTTTATACAATTTATAAAATTTTGGAAATCTTTTGCTTATGTAACAGTATTTAATTAATACTGCCATAGAATAAATATAATAATTGTACTTTTACAGAGCGACCCTTATTCATGGCATATGCATTAGGTCATGGTTTTATGGACCAGTATGGAGTAGATAGTGCAGAAAGTTTTCCTTTCCCCACATTATTGGGAATACCGAAGAAATTAGAAGAAAAGTTCGAGGTAAATTATAACTTTAACTATATTCTTGTCTACTTTTAAGAAATCATTTGATTCGTCCAAAATAATCAAATCATAATCCCAATTCCTATTTTTCTTCAATTCATATTACATACTTTTCTTCATAACATCCGATGCACTTCGTTCACCAAAA
>JAPYZP010003607.1:0-13029 GCA_030522985.1 Torymus sinensis | reverse complement strand
CATGTTTGTCCACCTCGGCTTCGCCTCGGCCGACAATTACATGTGATCTGAGACATTTCTTACTTTTCTGGCCATGGGTCGTAATATACTATTTCTACCAATAATTAAAAACTATTTGTAGTTTATTTTCATGAAACAATTTTTTATTATGAATCGATGAAATTAGTCTAATAGTCATTGATGAATTAAAGTTTCCATCAAAGGCACTAAATACGTATATTTTAAATGAAAGTTGTGAAAACTCGTCAGTCTGAATCCATTTTTACTGTGACTTCAGCAATAGTAAATATGGTGGTCTCCAAGCAGCCTATTAGGCTTATCGCATAGGAACCTTCTATAAATACGCCTTTATTAATCCATTTCTTTTTACATATTCCTCATTTTTCCCCTAACCTTCTATATAAGAAGGATTAACGGATAATTTCGGATAAACGGGATAACCGGAGGAACCGAATATAGTTATTTAAGTGTATTTACAAGTTTGCAATAAGTCAGTCAATTTGGATAATACATAATAATATGCAGAAGTGACATTTATGTTTTGGATACAGAGAACTGGTATAGTTTATAAAATAACCTTATAAGCAAATTGTTTTTTATAAATACGAATTATTAATTAAAATTTAATATTATTCTGCTTTGATATTGAGTTTATTAATCAATAAGTAACAAATAATTAGATTTTATTTATTTTTTAATTATATGCATTTTAACTGTGCTGATCGCCGTGAATTACGTTTTATTCATTTACGAATTAGTAATATCAATTATCAGATACAAAAATCCGTTCTAATAAGGACAAGTATATTTTGAAATATAATTATAAAATACTATAAAAATTATTATAATATTGTATAGCTGGTGGACTTAGACAATGAGACGAACAACTCCCACTCTTTTGTCTTTTTTCTAGTTACCCTGATACACTTATGTTTATGAGACTTTTCTCTAAACGTTGATTCATTTTTGCTTGTACTTATGATTTATTTATACAGTCGCATTCACGCACATATATAATACTGACTCATATTAAATCCAACAATTAATTAAATATTTATTTGGCTGTCAACTAATTGTTACCTCCTCTTGGATGTATATAAAATAACTGTTGGAATGTGGGAATTTATTTATTTACGTAAAACACGCTCTCCTCGGGTAGATAAATTTACCATCTCCGGTTTTTTTTATAAATTAAACATTTATTATTCATTGTGGAACTAAATCTTGCCCACCACTATCAAAGAACGTCTTATCTCTCATGAGTTCCTAGTTAAATTGATTTTTTCAATGCATAATATTCTTCGGAAATTGACGATGTCGAATTTTTTAACACAAAAAAGAAACGATATTTCAATTGGCTTGTACAATATATATTTTTATTTTTTAATTACCAACGTTGTGTTTTAACTATAATACCTATTCATAATAACATTAAGCAAGATGTTTGAGTATAGAGAAACAGGGCTAAATAGTATATAAAAGTATTATTAAATAACTAGTATTGTTACATTCCATTGTAACATAACGTAACTCAAAACAATATAGTTTTTCACGGAGCGAAATATCGAATCTGGGATTAAACGCAAATCTCTAAAAGACGAATTTATGATAAATAGAAATAAGTTGCAGTGGTACCACGAGAAAATCTACGGAAAATAAAGTGCTCCTGAAATGACACCATCAAGCAAAATTTGAAATAACATCGGCAGGGGCGTTTATCCTTCAGGCCCTTTTCAGTGTTTTTTAAAAACCCCCCCCCCCCCCCCTTCACCAGTTTGGGAGCTCTGGCGTTATTGGGTTAGGACCATGCTTAGAGCCGACCCTGCGAATAACACAATGTTTTGGTTGGATTTTATGCACATAAAAGAAAAGGGGGATGTGGAGAAGATCCATCTTCTAGATAGATGCGTATTATTTTTTATATAAAACATTTATCGAAATTATAATTAAAATTCTGCGAATGATCTGGATACTATTCGTATTAGCAACTGCACTGCAAATATGTAAATACACTAAAATATACGTGTACTGTTTTCTACAAATAAATCGAGCCGTTAATTTTTTTTCTCATATATTCTTTAAAAAATACCATTTATTTTAATGAATTACAATAATATTGTATCTTTCATAATTCTAATGAGAATGACATCGACCACTAAAACGTAAAAATAAAAATATTTAATTATTTCATGATCCACTAAACTTTTACTAATAAGGAGAGTGCATACCCTTCGGGAAACGGATTTGCCCGAGGCTTTGTGGTTCAATTTCTGACACCGTAAAATGAAGCGAGGTACTCATAGTTTCGTCAAATGGGCTATACAATTTTAATATGCATTATTTTCTTTAAAGAAGATGTCTCTTTTATTGCATGTAACTCTGGAAGTATTTCAGATAGCGAAATGGGCAAAAATAA
Source organism: Torymus sinensis (assembly GCA_030522985.1). Classification (NCBI taxonomy): domain Eukaryota; kingdom Metazoa; phylum Arthropoda; class Insecta; order Hymenoptera; family Torymidae; genus Torymus; species Torymus sinensis. The sequence continues at coordinate 10,613 of JAPYZP010003607.1, read as the reverse complement.
TTATAAAAGTAGGCAGAACGAGTTTTATTTTGAGCACTGTTTCGTCCAAAAATATTGATTTTTCACAAAGTTTGAAACAAAATATATTTTAATAAATATTCATTTATAATAAAACACTAGTCATGTGCTATGGGTTAGTCGAGGTACCAGTTTATTTCTCAGTTCACATAAAGTCAATTTCTACAAAGTAATCATACCTCAGAAAACCTCTATCTGAGCTCTATTCATTTTTCCAAATCCTTTTTATGAATGTAGCACTCTCTTGCAGTAAAGAAAGGCTCTCGTGTCAAGACTTTTTTGGCTGTTTAATGACAGATACGAAATTTGATGTCTATGAAATGATATGATTCTTTACGAAACCAAAGACTATTGTAGCCATCGTAACGAAATATTTAAGAGAGTTAAACTATTACCAACTAATAAGGTGTGTGTGTCTACGTGTGCGTGTGTGTGTGTGTGTGTGTGTGTGTGTGTGTGTGTGTGTGTGTGTGTGTGTGTGTGGGTGTGGGTTTGTGTGTGTGTGTGTGTATGCGTGTGCGATAAAATGTAAATTTTCAAAGTATCACTTTGGAAATAAGTGAATAATGATGTGTTAAACAAAGGTCTTGCGAGTTTTAGTATTTATTTTTGATTGTTATTGCGCCATTAGAATTTTATCAAACCATTCAAATTAAAAAATTTTTGTAATCGTTGTACAAGTTAATATAAAAATATTCATCAGATGGTCTACTGGTTCTTACAAGTATATCAATATTTGTTAAAACTCTGATTAGGTAAATTATATCTTCAACAATTTATCTTTATCAACAATATTTTTTAATGCTTTCCGATCAGCCTAAAATTAAGCAAGGAACACAAATAATTGAGCGTTTACTTAGAATAAATTATATACATTATATAAGATACTAAAAGTGATTAAAGTCAACAAATTTTTGCCACAAAAATTGGAATGAACAAATATTTAACAACGAATTAAGTTAGACCGGACCATCTAAACAACATTTTCGAAAAGAACCTAGTAAATTTATTATATCATTATGAATCAGAAGTACAAGGATAAGAATGAGAGTTGATGTTGAATTAGTACGAAGAGAACGAGTGTCTTTTTCTAATATTTTGCAAAAGGCGTATATTTTTTAAAGCTCTACGTGTGACGTGAATTTTGTGATACAAAACAGATACTTAATGAACTACAACATTTATATTAGATAAACGATATTAAGATGTATAACAAAATTAAGAAAAATTAAGATCATAAAACAAAACATTAAACCCCAACTGTTTTGCGTAATTAAGTTTCGCTAATTTTTTCTTGAAAGTCGTTGCGGAAGAAGAATATTGTCAATAATAAATGATGTGAAAAATGTTTTGTTAAAGTTCTTGTGAAAAGATTGAGAAAATATATAAGGAATGTCAATGGATTTGCCGCAGTCGTATGTGTCAATTATATAAGATATCCAATAGGCTTTTGTGCTAGAAAATCTCTAGTAAATTAAGACGATGAAAATGACGCTCCAATTTAAAATTCGTAGATAGCAGAAAATTGGAAAAAAAAATATTTTGTATGTATAGACTACCAACATTTTTTTAAAATTGTATTATTGTAAATAAATTACGCATTTAAAAGGACCGATCTGTTTCAGCATATAAATTATTTTCCTTTTTGATTCTTTCACTACCGAATATGATATATTTTATGACGTATATATTGCCAAAGAAGCTGCCTTTTTCAGTATTCAGTATAAGTTAAAAATAATTAGAAATAAATATCTGAATATAATAACTCTATTAAAAATTGTATACAATCACTCAACTATCTGGAAAAAAGGTTAAATAAATAGTCTATTTTTCGTAAATATCATTTATTTATGAACTTAAAAAATTGATATATTTACAAATATGATATCATGTAGCGCTTTATGCATTTTCCATTCGTTAAACATCAAATGATCTATGACAATGTGGTTAAGTTTTTATTTATATAATACAAATATCAAAAGACGCCTATTAGTTGGATAGTGAGATCAGTTCTGCATTAAAAAAACTTCTGTACAGCAATTTCGGTGAATTAATTAGCTGAAAATTAAAATCTCTAGACTCAAATTTAAATTTCTACCAAGAAAAACCATGTTTTAAGATAGCAAATTTAAAAAATATCTGTAGCAGCATTCTAATTTGAGTTTGCATTGCAGATAGACAATTGTCCTCAACCTTAATGTCGAGCCATTTGCGAATTAATGATAGTAGATAGCATACAAAATGATCGCTTCAGGTGTATTAGCAAATCCACAATACTTTTCACTATTGCGTGTCTTTTTATTTTTAAGTAATTTATTGCTGCTATTAGTTTAACATGAGAAGTACACAAACTCGATGATGTGAAATCTTCAATGTAAACTAGAAAACAAGTCCTGTAATCGATATGAGTGAGCAACGCACAACGCAACTTGGGGATGGACAAAACTATATATAAAAAATGTATGCTTTGCTTCGTAGAGCAAACTAATAGCAACAATATATTACTTAAAAATAAAAAGACAGGCAATAGCTAAAAGTAGTGTGGATTTGGTTACGTAACAAAGTCTCAAATTATGCGTCGCTTACGTCTTTATTTCCTTTTTAAGTCAGAGATATTTTCTATCTTGAAACTGATATGTCTTAAGTTACTCGAACACATCAACGTTGGGTTCTACACCAAGACCAATAGACTTTCCTGCGCTATTAATTAAACAAATAGTAAGGCTATGGGGGTTCTAACTCACTTTGACCTACAGAGTTATGAGGATTCTATATCACTTTGACCAACTTAGCAGTCACCGCGCCTCATTCTTCCATCACTTAGTTGTAATAACAACTTTACACACCAATATACGAATGAATACTGCATAGGAATCGAAACATGCTTTTTTATTGTATGTACCGTATAAGTATACTTCTTCAGCTCTACACGAGCACAGTACTGTTAACTCAATTCTTACTCTTTCAAGACAGCAACATGTTGAAAGTCTACTCTTTCAATTCAACAAAATTTAATTCATAAAACATTAGACTTGATTAAGACCTGCGGTGAACCTGGCTGCTAGATCACCTTGACCTAGGTGTTGGGGGAATGACCCATGGTGATCTCTGAGTAGGTCAAAGTGAGTTAGAACCCTCGTAGCCCTAATACTTAAACAATTTTACATAATTTTCTTTTATAAATTCAACGGTGGTTTTGTGATGTCGGGTAGCTTGGTACACTCGCCTCCTCTTTTCAGAATTACTCTTTTTTCGGCTCGATCGTCTCTCATTAATTAATAAATTGAATTTCAAATCGATACCAAGCCACTTTCTATATACTTTGACATTTTGTTTAATAATCTAGAACGATTGTCGAAATCAAGAATGAATCACAAAACCTCACGAGTAATAGCGCATTTTACACATGCAAGCCTCATACTAGAATGTCGAAGCTGGCGTTGGTAGATATAAAGAAAGAGGTTCATTAAAATAGCCAATTTTGTCGAAAGATGTAAAAAAATTAAAGTGAGATATAATTTCATTAAAAAAGTAATCAACAAAACATGAGATGATAAAGTACATGTAAATTGTTAAGGTCTCGATTTAAAATTCAATTCATGGATTACAATAAAGAGCAACCTTTTATAGAAAAGAAGGTTTAGTTATATTATAAAAAGACGTTTAAATTTTTTCAAATTAGAAGCATTAAAGATACAGATTAAAAACTGTAATATAAATTTTCACCAAAAAAATTTGTATTGTTCGCCATGCAGAAAGTGATTGCGAAAAATCTCATTTCAAGGCAGGACTAATATTACTATCCTATGCTATTCACAAGTCTTATAAGTAATTTCACTTAGGCATTTAAATTACACTGAAGTGATACGCCTTTTTAATTGAAGGTAAATAAGGTATACAACCTCCTTTTATCGAAATTGACAATCTCATAATTTAATATACTACAAGCGTAAAAAAATAACGTACTTATATTATATCGTAGATATGAACTCTGATATCACTTATTGACTCAATTAATTGAAATCGAATATTCAATTTAAGCTTCTAGGAATCACATCAAGGTTTTTCTCCTGTCGGTATTAACCGTAGACAGCGATATATAACAACGGAAACAATATCGAGTTTATACGTTCATTCTTCCCGACAACTCAGGAACTATAATAAGCGCCTTTCGGAGCGAATGATTCCCATGACAGATACACAGAGGGATAATATCACTCGCTCGGTGTCTATATGTCTGTGTGCGTGCATGCGCGCAGGTGAACTTCACCTGAACTCGTCGTGAAAGCTGCCCTCGGTGTCTACCATCTTACTGCCGAGAAACAGATCTGTCTTGCTGAGAATTTCCGAGAGGTTGAGTCGCCCGTCGCGATCGACGTCCGACAGGTCGATTAGGTGGCGCGCCTCCTGGATTGCGTGACGCGGATTTCGCGGATCTATGTACGTCTGAAAGAAATGGGACAAGATTAACTCTGTGTTGGTGGAAATGTTGGTTTTATTATTTTATATCGTTTTTACGCTTTGAAGGCATATTTCAAGTTCTTTACCTATTTTTTTAATCATAAAAACTGTTGTTATTGTGATTATTACTTTTAAATAAATGATCCAACTTATGTCAATTGAATTGTAATGCCCTTATTATTAGAGTTTCCACTTATAATGACAATCGTTTAACAGAGTAAATAATTTGTTTTCATCATAATATATATCTCAAAATTACAGAATTTCCGTACAGAATTGAACTATAATAAGGTAACTCGAGGATATTCGGCGACCTGTAGCCGAAAATGTTGTATCTGTTTCTTCAAGCATTTTAAAAAACTATTAGAGATATTTGCAATATGTAGTGCATCTTCTACGGAGAAAAAAATTGAGGACGTTCTAGGAATGTTATTGACTTCAAACGAAGCACAAATAAAAAAAGAGCGTTTTGACTATGCTTTGTCATGTGTAATTAATTTGACCAATTAAATCCAAAAAGTTTTACATTTGTTCTTCAAAGAAAAATCGACAAAAATGTATACTTGCAAACGTATATTAAAATACAATTTATCTTCTATTAGAAACAAATTTTGGATACTTTAAAAAGGAAATTATCCTTTCCTAAAATAGCTAATAAGGAGAACCACAACTCTTTTCAACAAGCGAAGAAAATAGGAAAATTTTGATATGATTTATAAGCCACATTTTTCAATATTTTACGTTAATTGTATATGTAATTGAGTTTTTCCATAAAGTTGGGGTAAGACAATATGTGCGTGATCGAGTTAGGTGTACGGACGAATTACTTCGAGTTACCTTAGCATTCGAATTGTTAATGCATGTATTCATTTTTTGGCATTATAAAATATTGTTTAAATTACAAAAGATCTTTTAAATAGGTACTTGTTTCTATATTAAAAATGATTTTTCTAATATATCAGTTTAAAATTATACTTTTATCTCAAAACTAATGCAAATTTCTGAGTCTTTATTGATAAGTTTTATAACAATAGTATAAATATCTATTAAATATCATAGTAAAAATGATTAAGGTTTTCCACGTTTTTTCTGATAACAATGCTAGTTTCTAACAGAATTAAATTCATATCGAATTTCCGACTACTCCCGAACCAGCATGCAGCAATTTACCAGAAGCTCGGCACGATCGGCTTTGCCATTCTTGTTCTTGTCGATAAGATGTCGAAATTCCTCGCGGCGCTCCTGGCTCACGGGCATCGACAGGCTCTGATCGACGCTAGCACCTTCCGAGGGTAGATCGGAAAATTCATCTTCCGTCAGCTGTTCGTCTCCGTCCCGATCTGCCGAGACAAGGAAATTCATCGTGATACAGGATAATACATGCGCTCTTACAAACACGTCAAGGTATTGGAAAATCTACAAAGTATACATCTTGTTTCCCTAATGGAATTTTCGGATATTGCAACTGCATTATAGAAGGATGCGAAGAAATTTGAATGAATATTAAATTTTGTATTTAGCATACAATATAGAATTTTAAATGAGGTAAATTACGAATTAATATTTCGCAATACTCGTGTAGGTTTTAGTTCTTTGTGTCAAATATTCAATATGGTCGATTGGAAATTTTATATGACGGGCAGGTTATAAATATATATGAAAATGCTGTAATGAAAAACTAGTTTAAATATTATGGGCAATATATTCACAGTATATACCATTATAATTTTAAACTTGTAAAGAAACGTATACCCTACACTGTTAAGAATTCTGAATTTAACTTCAAATTTTAAACTGAAATTTCAGTTAAATTTCACTGATATTCAATAAACATTTTGAAATTTCAGTTAAAATTTGAAGTTAAATTCAGAATTTCTCTGAAATTTCCGAAAATTTTTAACAGGCTACTAAGTTATTGTTATTCTGAATAAAAAATTTGCTCTGAAGTGAATCAATAGATTATTCGTAAGTTCTATATTCATATAAGCTCTGTAATTGAACATATCTTGTAAGTTTAATGACTGACAATAAACTGTTTAAATACCTAATGATAGTAAATCTTTTCTTTTGCTAAATTGAATTGCCTTCAGTTAACATTTCAATTCTATAATTCATTAAATTTAATATGAAAATATTCATTGTCGACAGTAGAACATCGAGGGGCTGAAAATCGCTTCGTAACAAGCGCCAGTCGCAAGAGCATATATACTCACCGAACTTCTCGAAGAGGTCCTCGACCATCTGAAGGAGGGCGCGATGGCTGGACTCGGGATGGGTGAAGGCGAGAAACTCATCGAGGGCCAGCTTGTCGGGGTCATTGCGCGCTGCCTCGTACCAGCGGGCCCGGTCGCGCATTATGGCCTCCTTCAAGGACCGCGAGAGCACCGAGTGCCTCTTGTCGTGGGACGTTATGTAGCTGTCCGAGAAGCCGTGCGAGCGCAGGAAGTAAGCGTGGTACTCGTCCCAAGAAACCTCCCCTAATTACAAAGTCAAGGGGCAAAACGTGTTTATCTTTTCTTTGCTCATCGCGCGCGCGCTGTCTGATGCGCCGGCTTCTGGCCACTTCAAAGCGAGCCTCGCGCTGATGAAAGACCTTTTTCAAAAACCCATGCGTTCTTTTACTACATTACTTGGTATGGTTTATTATAGGTAAATTACTGTGAAACATTTGTTAAAACAAAAATAGGCATAATCTGAATTTGTTTATCATCTATATAAAATAAAATTTAAGACGTCTTGTCGGAAATATTATATAAAACTCTTTTTATTTATATATAATATTTATTATTTAAAAAAAATACTTTGTATATTTTACTGAATGGCTTGAAAAGGGTTTCAAGGTCAATTTATCAAAGACAAAAGTGATCTATTCTTTTTGTTCTCTTCCTTTTAGAGGTAAAATAAGCTCCAGGCTACGTCCTGAAGATTAATCTATTCTTGAAACGCAATAAAACGCTCCATCAGTTGGAAAAATTCTTACCGTTCCGCGGATTATTGTCGATGACGGTGAACAGCCCGATATTATCCCTCATCGCGCGGTCGATGTGGTCTATAATCTTCGCGTGAATCCACTTGGCGAGCTCTCGAATGTCGAGGAAGCGGTCCCCGCTGACATCCGCCTTCAGGAAGATGCTCTCGAGCAATTTGCGCGAATCCTCGCGCGTCTTCGGCCCTCCCGCGCCGCCAATTCCCTTGGCGTTAACGGCCCGGCGCTTCCCGTCGCCGTCCTCTTCCGCCGCCGTCGCCTCCTCGCTCTTGCGCTCGTCGAGCTCCAGCAGAAGTTTCTCCATGATGCGGCCGCCGCTCGCGGTTCGCTCGTCCGCCTGCAGCGAGTTGGACGTCGCCTCGTCCATTTTCAGGGGCAACGAGCGGCGATAATAGACGAGCAGCAGGCAGGCGTAGATGATCAGCGGCGCGAGGATCGTTAGCCGGGGCAGCCGCAGCCAGCCGCCGGCGACGTCGATGAACTTCTTCTTCATGGCGTGCGCGGCGGCCGTTGCTGTCGCGGTCGGAGCCTCCTTTACGAGCTGGCTAATTGATTTCCCCTTCCCCGCCTTCCTCCGTGGCTACTGATTGCCGGCTTTCCTCGTTGCCGCTGCCTGCAAGTTTATTGTTATTGCCGCGTGTAGCTGTACTTTAATAACGGAGCGTATAAGTGTGGCGCTCGGAGAAATATATAGGGGAACATGAGAATTATGAGATAATAAAAAATAAAATTAAACTTTCGTCTTAATTTTTCTTTTTTTCTTTATTAATCGAGGTCTTTTAGTATTTTTTTTTAAGGAAATATAAAAAATGATCTAGACTTGTTATTATCTGAGAATTCTGAAAGCTTACAACTTCTAAAGATTTATCATTATTATTATAAACTTTTATTTACCTTTACAAAATCATCTTGATGTAACTCCATTGGTAGAAAAAATTCTGTTACGTAGTCATAAAAAGATCATTATCGATATGTGCAGTGTTACGCTGATTGATATCTAAAGAAGAAAAAAAAATTCAATTTATTTCAAAATACGTGAAAAAAATTTTTAATAGTAGATATTTATTTTAAATCTGATAAATGATAGAATAGCTTCATATTCGGAAATTTAATCGATCCGTTATAAACGATAAAAATTACGTTTTTCATTTAATAAATATTTTTTCATTAGAAAATGAATTTTATAATAATGGCCTATTGGAAAAATGCCATTTATCGGCAAGTATAACTGAAGTCTAAATATTCAATACATTTCACAGCTTTGATATGTACTTTAAAATTTTGATATCTAGAAGTTTTTTAATAACTTTTAAAATACTTTTTATTAATAAATTATTGAGAATAATAATTATTCTAAAGTGATGAATGTGTCGTAAGAAAAGGCATGATTTACCAAATCGACACTCGAAAATCTAGTATTATCAATGAACATTGTGAAAGTAAAGTATCTTTTCTGCTGTCGTGAACCAATTAGATACTTTGATTTATAAAGTTAATAAACTTTCAAACTTCGGTCATTTGCTAACTTTCTACTCTCCGTGGAAATGCACTTTCATAATTGTTTTTTAAAACAAAAATCTCATTTCTGTGACATTCCAAAATACGAAAGGCAAAAGAACATTATAAATTGATGTAGTATCTTATAATTAGAATTGACTAAATGAAAATTTATTTAAACTAGATCAAACGCGCGCTGCGTGTGCGGAAATGAACTGTGTTTTGAATACAATGTTCGAAAATGGGAAAATAACCTTATAAGAAAAATATAAATAAACAACATTATGTTGCCATACATATACCTACGCCATGGAAACGCTCCTGACCAATCAGATTGCGAATAAAACGTGAAATAACATAGCCATCAATTTTAATAAAGGAGATAATACAAAAAAACGAGAAAATATTCTATTACATTTTGAATCACCACATTGTCACAAAAGATTTAAACACTATAAATTTACAAAAACTCTACAGTTCAAATATACGTTAACCAATTTTGGAGTTTATTAAAAAAAATGCATACAAATATTCTTACTATAAAATTCTACGATGACTCAATTTTAAGTCATATGTACGTACCAACATCCTTTCAAAACAAAACCAACGCAATCGTCGAATGAAAACTTGAACTGCACAATAAAAAATTGAACCCGACAGTAGCAAGACGTATCGCTGCGTAAATCCTGCGGAAAGTGCACCAGACTGCCTACTACCATCGGCCCAATAAAAAAAAAACTATAAACGTCAGCCTTTCATTCATCAGCACTCTCTATACCTCTTCGCCTCAAACACGAAGAGCCCATTACCAATGCAAAGCCCTCGAGCGTTTCGCGAAAACGATAAAAAGTGCCTCGAACCTCAAAAGCCTCCCCGCGTGCGGCACTCGCGCAAAAAGTGTACTACTAGCATCCCACGTGGTGCTAGTAGTATAAACGTGTGTGTGTATATAGATATATACAGGCGAGGTACGTATATACGGCGCGGCAAACGCGCACAGTAAAAAAGTAAACATCGAACTGCACCTGACATCGAGCCGCTGCTGCTGCTGCTGCTGCAACCTCGGCCTCGCTCGCAGCTGTCCCCTGACATGTCCCCGGTCGACTCTGTATGTGCGCGCGCGCGTGTATATAGAGTGTGTAGGAGGAAGAGGGAGGGACGCCGGTGCATGCGCGGTGGCGCTCACCGGCCGCGTATATACACTGGATTCACGAGGTACTATGCTGCTGCTGCCTTCTCCGCCTCGTGCCCCATCGACGCCGCATCTCCGTCGCTGTCATGGCGAGATATTTTAACGAGAACGGCGAGCGCACGAAATTTTCCGCGAGAAAAATTCCGGCACAATATGGATCGGGCAGGCAGATTTTTGCTGAACATTCGGCACGCGCGCGAGCGAGTTATGTAGGTATAGGTTGCGCGGTGTAAGTATATACGTGCGGCCGACAGCACGGACCTTACGCTACTACCTACTATCGATCCGCTTTCACCGCATCTAAACCTGCTTTCTCGCTCCTTCTTTCCCGCCCGGTTTCCCTTTCTCTTTTTCTCCCACTACAGCGCCGCTCTGGCTGTCTATATACCTTTTTATCTCTCCCGCACTCACTTGCGCGCAAACCGGCTTATCCTGCAGGGAACTTTCTCTCTCTCTCTC
>JAPYZP010003606.1:0-11325 GCA_030522985.1 Torymus sinensis | reverse complement strand
TCGCTAACTTATGCTTTTCGGGCTCGACGATCCGCGAATCTCTCGCGTAAAACGAACGAGCGCCCGTTTAAAAAGGGATGGGAGAGAAGGGAGAGAGAGTGAGAGGGATAGATAGAAAGTGAGTTCCGTGAGATTAAGGGTTTTATCTCTGCGACGGCAAAGTTCCTGGCGAGCGAGTGCGACTGCCTCTGCTCTCTCTCTCTCTCTCTCTCTCTCTCTCTCTCTTTCTCATTCTCTCGATAGCCAGAGCGACGAATAAGGGATGAGAGTGCGGCTCTCGACCCTTACGTAATATTCGCCACCTATATATATACGCGGGGGCGCGTGAAATTTCAAATTTCACTACGTCATCGAAGGTATACGTCCTTTTTTTTCTATACGCTATAATAAATAATACCTGTCCCGCTGACTTTTCTTATATATATACAGCATACCGTGTACGATTCCATTTGGACTGTATGCGGCGTGTGCGCGCATATGTCTGTTTTCAGAGGAAAATTTAATGTGCGCGTCTCGCCGCTCGCCGCGAACTTCGCCCTGCTGTGGGTGGAAATCCGAAATTTACGGTATTTATCGCGCGCGCGCGCGGCAATGCCATTTGAATGATGGATGTGGGACCGAAGTGTATGTATAGTTATTGATATATTAGGTTGCGGGAAGGAAGGGGTGCTGGAAATTTCGTTGTCGAAATTCGCGCGTTCCGCGTGTACACGGTGCGCGAAGTTCGGAAAATATCGTACGTGAGTTTACGCGCCACAGGATAGCTCGGTGCGTATGGTAACAATAAATGATTCTCCATCGACGCATACTGCACGCGTAGGCCTTGCGTTCGCGAAGGTATTATGGTATTTCGCAACAAAAAAAAAAAGGAAAAAAAAACCCCGTCGCTACAAAGCAGCGACAAAAGGAACGTCGCCCTCGCGCCCACTTCGCTCTTTCGGGGGAAAAAAAAGAGAGAATGCTAAAAGCATTCGTCGGTGCTCGCGGGAGCGGAAAGTGGAAGCGTGGAGAGGGGGAGAATGTTTTCCATTCTGTCCCGACGCATTCTTCCAAAGTGGAATAGATCAAGCCGACCGATGTTGCGTATATATACGGGAAAACGTAGCGCAGCGCCGATGAAAAAAGACTGGGCGCATATATATGTGTACGGCTGTGAACGCGCGCCGATTTCGATAGTAGCGCGCGAAAAAGTGAAACGGTCGATGGGGAAAAAAGAGCAGGGTGAGAGAGCGCAAAATGTCGCTCAAAGCGAGTCAAGGAGAGAGATGCCAGCCGGAAGATTTGATTTCCTTTTGATTGTATAGTTGACTTTTTTTTTCATGCGCCGGCCTGAAGGCTGATGTATATAGAATTGCCGCGTAAAAAAAGTTAATACGATAAGGTGATGAAAGCAAGATATGTATTCTCAAAAATAACACTGATCAATAATATTTGCCACTAATCAATGTTTCTGGTATCTTAAATTAGTTTCAAAAGATTATATCGTAAAATCATATGTATATTAACAACTTCTTTTTAAGTGTATCTCCACTGGTATATATAAAAAGTCCTAAATATATCTAAATCTAATGCTAAAAAAATTTATAAATCTTAATTATAAGTACGTATTAAAATAGTAATGAAGTGACCTTTTTATACTAATATTTTGACATGTCAAATTTCATCTTAAAATATCTCAAATAATGCCTTTTTGAGGTATATCTTTTATTTTATCATTTTATCATATTAACTTTTTTTTTAACGATGGGTCGTACACTTCCATCGTGTTCTAGAAATTTGTTCTCTTTTATTCATTATATAAAAGCAAAAATATTATCAACGCCATCAAAATGACTATAGTTATTTTTCGATTTCAACTAGGCCATATATAAATGATCTTATTTAATACATTTTTTATATATATATATATATAATGAAACCAACGCTAATATGAGGGCAAGGCACACTTTTTTATTTATAAAAATTTTGAAATTAAGGACAAAAGATAATAAAATTATTCGATATTAATGAGTGTTATTTGAAAAAGTTACTTTCAACGTATCACCCACTTTCCACCTAATTAATCGCGAACCTAATTAAAGGAAATCGCATTAAGAATTATAAAGACCGTACTTTCTCCGGGGCAAAAAAAGGAAAGAAAGAAACACTACTACGCGCAGCGAAGAAAAGACGGCGGCGGCAGCAGCGACAGCGAAGGAAAGGGAAAAATGGCGGGCAGGGGGAGGAAGAAAACGAGGCGCGCCGCGGCAAATCCAGCCGGCGGAACGACGACGAGCGTGAGCGAACGGGCCTAGGAAATAGGCAATTTGCATTGCCTATCAATAAGCGTCGCCCCCGCGCTGCTGTAACGCTATTGCGCTGCCCCCCGCTCTCTTCCCGTCACAGCTGTTGCCACCGGAGAAAAGAATTGTCCATCCTTGCGCCGTGCGCACGTGAGAGAGAGAGAGAGAGAGAGTCGGAATTAGTCTTAGTCTCGCCTCGCGTTTTCTCATTACGCTGCCGCAATTACTCCTGCTTCCCCTCCCGTCCCACTATACGCGCGGCGTGAGTTTCTCCCGCTTACATGGGCTCCGAGAGTTTGTTAACTTGGCGCCTTTTCACCCGCGCGCGCGGGCGGCGGGGCGAGAGTCTCGCCAAGTTCGCGGCGGTACGGCGCACAAGTGTGTATATACGCACGTATAAGGACTATACCGCACTCTTTGCCAAGGCATGATTGAGCGCGCGTCGCGTGGTTTCTCAGTTGACAAAGTGCGCCGCGAAAAGGCGTTTTTTTTTGTTTGGTGTATCTGGAATATCTGGATATAGTTTTTTCGCATGGATAGGGTGGTGTAAGTTCTTCTCCGCTGTATACATATATATCGCACCGTCTAAATTGGAATAAGTGAATATTCACTTATTTGAAGTGAATTTCACTTATTCGAATTTAGAGAGTATATAGAAGGTGTAAAGAAAGTTACGCGTACACTTATTAAAATTTTACTAATATGGTCCGTTATAAGTCATACTATATTTTCTTTATTTCTTCTTCATATTGTTTTGTGAACTTATTTCAGTGCTGGATTTGCACTCTCTTTTTATTTTGTACCATCTTGAATTTTTCCATTCATACACAGCTTACAAGATCGTACGAGAACATGTACGTCATCTGTGGCCCTCAAATATATACATAATCATGTGGAATTTACTGGTGACAAGCACATTTCGCAATCTATAATTGATAAGAAAGAATACGGAAAGTTTATATATTATTCTGCAAATTTATTTAAAAATAAAAATAAAATACGCATTTTAAGTCGATATCCGACCTTTATCGAGGACGCAACCTCTTTCCGATATTTGATTTGATAATTCGACGCGATATAGACTAAGACGGCTACCAAGTTTTTCAATTTATAGACACGAAGCGAATGAATGGTTGGCCGATAAAAATTTTACCATCAATTGTTTTAACCACGTCCATATATACATAAATCAATGTATTATCAGCCAAACATATGGAAAGTCCTCATCAATATTATTCTCCCATATATACACCTACGATATCCATCCCACATCCTCGGATATCGGCATATGCATACGAATCCTGTACTCCCCCGAAATCAAATATACAACGCACGCGCATGTCTCACCCCTTTCTCGCGATTATATGCGCGCGAAAATAGGAGAGATCGCGGAGGCGACGAGAGCGAAGAAAAAAAATATATATCTCGCAAGAGGGAGGAGTGAGAGGAAGAGAGGGAGGGAATACTATACTCGTCGGCACTGAAAATTGCCTTCGTGCCGGGCTGCTCCACGGGGGGAAATAGAGAGCAGGAGCAGTGCGCGCCAGTGAGAGTAGTAGAGGGAGGGAGGGGGAGAGAGAGATAGGCGCACGAGATTCCAATCTTTCTTGATTTTCTGAGCTAGGAGCCGTATAAGAAACGGCGATAAAGAGAAGAGATAATGGGAAGTACCTACTCTACGTGCACGTGTAATACGTGCGCTAACGTGCGAGTGAGAAAAAGAGAGAGAGAGGGAGAGAGAGTTGGGATCGCGTGTGAGAGAAGTGCTTCGGTCGAGACGACGGATTAAGGGGGTGGCGAGGTGCGATGCTGGCATAATATATATATAGAAAGAGAGAGACCTTGTGTATTTGGGACGAAAATCGGGTTGCACTAATTTTGGCTATCGGCTTCTGATAATAATGTATGTGGATGTAACGATGCTGAGAAAAAAAAACACTATATACACCGATTATTCGTATTTGAAAGGTGAGAGTGTTAATTCCTTGAATAGCTTACTAAAGGTTTGTTTATTAACAAGTGCGTTGATTTTCGGGACATTATAACAACTTCGATATTATTCGATTGCCAAATTTACTAAAAATATAGCGTCATTTTGTCACTATAACTACTAATATTTATAGAAAATTTTCTATAATACAAGTTAATTTTAAGGTTTCTTATACTTGAACAAAAATGTATTAAACATTTATAATAAATATTTAGTAAAATTGATCCTGGTTTTAAAGTTGAAAGAACACGAAAAATTTATTTGAAATTGTGTACTAATTTTAATTTAACTTTATGCGTTTTACTATAATTAATAGTTGTTATTAAGTATAAAATTATATTTTTAAATATTTAGTAAATCGCATATTTTACTATAACTTATAGTCATTATCACTATTACGGACTTTTTTTTTCTCAGTGTAGCCGGGAACGATAACGTCATCGCTGATCGCGTTTATACACGCGATAATATACCTCGGATTAATCACTTGACATCCTTGTTAATTATCGCGTTCACATATTCAATAACACGGGGATATGAAACATAATGAGCATCACATTAAAATCGTATATATAACTTCCTCCGTGCGTCCCATCAAACGTGCGTGTATAATTACCGCATGCATCGCCTCGAGCATTAAAACACTATACATACGTCCCGCGCGTATAATTCAGGGACCACGATGCCGAATTCGCATACAAATTAAAGCATCGATAAATAATCACCGCGGTACGTCTGACGTCGGCCGATATCCTCCGCGTCTATAATACACACAGCGCGGGTATATCTGTATATATACGTTCTCTCCGCGTTTGACGAACGTGTATTTTACCTATAACCTCGTCCCGAAATTACTCAATCTGCCACAGTGCGCGAGCGCGTATACAAGCGGTATATCATTTCCCGAAGCGGCGGCGGCGGGCAGCTAGCGGCGCTCTTCATATATTTAACGGCGAGGCAATCATCCAAATGGAGGCCTCGTGGGGGGTTGCTTGCGCGTCTCTGTCGGCTTTCTTCGGCGAATCGTGGGGGTGAGAGAGAGAGAAGCGTGCGTCGTTATTTTCTCTCCCTCTCCGCGTGTAACGGATCGAGATTATATCGACGAGAGTCGCGCCGAGGCTCGATAAGCCGGCGCGGACGAGTTATTATTCCCTTTGGTATATAAGGGTATATAATATATTGTATATTTATATGTATAGGTATGCGAGTCGCCTTTTCCCTACAATTTTATTGCTAACGATTGTTTTCTACGCGGCTGCGATTTATGAATTATGAATATATACTTCTCGGCAAGTCCTCTTTCGGGGATATAACGAGGATAGATTGCCTATTAATTATTTACTGCTATATCTGATTTTACACGGTTCCATTGTGTATACCTATACATATATAAATTTGCCCATTCAATATAAGTGAACGAGGAAAAATTACAAAGAGATATACTCTTAATGAAAGAGCATAACATAATAATAATTAGAGCTGAAATGTCAGTTTCGAAATGAAAATAATCGGCAATCACTCGAAATAGACAATTCGCGTATAAATGAGACTCTATACCCGATTCTTGTCGCAGCGCGCGGGAATTTTGAATCGCAAGACCTGTACCTGCGAATACACGTATTATACACACCCTGGATTGCGGGAGCTTGCATTAATAAACACGCAAGCACGCTGCCGCGAGAAAGCGCATACTTATATATCCAGATTTATCATTGCACCCGCGTACTTATCTATATATACTCCATGTGCCGCTCCGAGATGTCGCGCGATTTTGCGCAGCGCGGAAAGCGAACGGAGGGTAGGTATTTATTCCGACGATTGTGCCATCTTACGCTTCCCCCTTTCCCTTAGGCGGCTGCTTTCGCTGCTTCGATTATACACAACGACTCTTTCTCTCCCTTATATATAAATGCACACCCACATATACAGTCACCGGCGCGCAACCTCGCGACGAGATAATAAAGACAAATCGAAAATCGATATCGCTTAATGTCCGTTCATTACTCGTTCAAGTTAACGAGGAGCCAGCCGCGACCGCCGCTTTTTAAGACGATCTTACAGGGCGCGCGCGCGAAATGTGATGTATCACGCTTTTGTATTCGACACGTCTTGGGGGGTGGGGGGCGGGGAGGCTGCGGGCGCTCTGTGTGTATTCCGAAAGTTTTTGTTCGAAACTGAGCCCCCCAGTGGGAGGGGGTGCGAATTAATTGCCCTGTCAAATTTAAGTTTCATTACTCACTGTCCCGGGGATGTATCGCGCGGGGTTTTCGTTCTTTCCAACTTCCTCTCGATCTGTGCTATTTTCAGTTTTAAAGATTCCTACAAGTCAGCCGTATATACTCTGTGTAATCGGGGAGATAATATACGCTTCCAGAACTCGGTATAATTCGTCATGCTTTTGGTATATCATGTATTTTTTTAAATGAATTTTCTAACTTTAACTAGATTAAATATGATAACGCAAAAAAAAGAAAATAAGAAACATTATTGTAAAACGAGATCGTTATCCGGAGGCATGAGTCGTACACGCACGTGTCGCAGCCACTGACAGTATAACGCCGAGTAGAGAAAGAAATCACTCGATTACCAGCCGCGCGAGTAACATGTATGTAGAAAGAAAGGAGAAGGAAAAATCGGCGCGCGACGCGTCGATGCAATCGTCTAATGGAGAGAGAGAGTCGGCGGTCAGGCGCTGCTATATATATAGGACATTTAGTGCGATGGGAAATACGCACCAGGCGCGGTGTTGCTGCTATAGCCTCGTACTTACACGCGTGCGCGCAACTCCCTAATGGATTGCAAACAAAGAAGCGCGCGACGGTATATAGCTGCAGTAGCCACAATAGAGAGACCGGAGAAAAGAGGGGCTTCTCCATTAGCGCGCCGATACCGCGCGAATTGACGATATTCGTCAAAGAATCACATCCACTACTGCTGCTACTGCTGCTGCTGCGATGTGTACCAGCAGCACTCGCCTCGTTTCTGGTTTTTTTTTAATTTTTACCAACCGCGCTCGATATGGCCCTTTGATAAGGGTGAAAAAGTATTATGTAGACCCATCAGGTGAAGGGGATATTAAGCAATGTGCCAAAGGACGTAGCATTATTTTTTTTTTAGCTTGTTATTAGAAAGTATCGTGATGGACGTCAATCGGGATTTGGATGTAAGAGGTCAGTTAGCCAAATGATGCCGTGTATAATCTCGTCTATTGAGCATCCATTTATTCGAAAGATATAAATCAAGAAAAAAGCATATATGTGTGTGTGTGTGTATATATATTAGCTTCATGAAAACATATTCATAAACTATAACGACGGTGAAACTTCAATTTTTATTCCGAACGAATCGCTTTTAATTCATCTAGACTGTAGTATAGTTATTTCCAGGATTTCTCGTTTTACAACAAAGATTGATACGATGATTATTTTATTGTCGAATTGAGAATCGTTATAGCTGACAGGAGTTACTTCAAGGAGCATGAATTAGTTAGAGTGCGCTGAAAATTCACGCGATAAATTATTTCCTCGCTGTATTCTGGGTAACATTTAAATTCATGAAATATTGCAATTTGATCGACTAATTTTTCCGTCAAACTCGTTAAATAATAATGCATCGAACTTATTGTCAAATACATTAATTGACATGAATTATACGCTAAACAATTTATCCCAAATAAAATAAATATAATATACAATAAATCATCATGAAATACATATATATGTGTAATAAAAGACCTTCATTTAAATACAATTAAGCGCTGAAAAGAAGAGCCGAAGATCGACAAGAGAGAGACGTGAAGCATCGCCTCATCCCGGCCTTCGTTCAATTTTCCTCCAGATTAAATATACAACTGCTCTGCTAATTATGCGCGAGATGCGACTAAAGCGTATTCCGATCCGTATTTTCATAACTACGGAATAAAAAATAAGTGGAAGCAGCCGCGCGCGCCAAACCAAGACACGAGACGAAGACGTCGAAGGAAAATGGAGATGCCACTGGGGGGTGGAATATCCAAATTTTTTCTGCCCCACCTCCGCCCCGTGTTGTTTTTTTTTTCCTCGCGGACTTTCGGAGCGTAATGGCTCGGGTCGTCGCGCATGCATAATCGCGCGGGGACGAAGAGGACGACTCGCGTATCGAAGCGCGCGCACATTTGAATAATGACGCCGAGCTGTCCAAGTTTCCTCCTCCGTCCCTCCTCCCGCCCCGCAAAGCCGACTCTCTCTGTACCTGATTCACTTCCGGCAAGTCGGATGGACTTTGTAATGCAACTGTGGACTCTCCGCTACTGCTGTATAGTGTGATGGCGTACAGGTGGCGGATTTCGACCTGTGCTACTATCCGGGTATTTCCAATGCGCGCGCGGGGCACGTGTTATTTATCGAGGTGCATTTTTGCGCGCATGCGTGTATTTTGGAATTTCGAGGCGGGAATAATCAAGGTAAGGTTTAATTTAAATGAATTAATATTTTATAAGGTGGCCGTGCAACAGTGTGGAATTGACCTTTTCGAAATGAATTCTTATTTATTGTTTTGTTTGTGGTAAACATTCATTATTCTGCGATTACGTTTTACATTTTTTGGAAGAAAATTTACTATCTTCCCCCAGTCGCGCTGAGATAGACGCGTTAAGTGATGGGATTGTTACTTTTAGAATTTTAGTAATTTTTATGAAATTGCTGAACCGAATTATCACAGTATGAGTAAAATTTGCCAATAGATGTCAATAGTAACTTTTTTTATAAACAAAAGTAAAGTTTTATTTTACTCCGTGTGTATACCAACACTTTCTAATATCTATACCCATCCATATATCACACAAGTTTAATTCGTCTCGATAAACTATAGCAAAGGAATTCTCTCTCATCTCACTTTGTGAAAACTGTTACTCTCGATTCGTAAATCCGGCTCTAAATCCCCGCAAAACTTTCCGATTGCTGAAATACCATCCACCGCCCTCGAAATTCATTCAAACTTATTTCGCCCCCCCAAAAAGACACCACACCGCACGTGTTGGCAAATCGTCGTCGCGCCCGGAAAGTATATATTGCTCTTTCTTTCTCGGCGCGTCTGCGGCGAGCTTTTCCGCGGCTATAAATAAATTCCCCATTCAAATTTGGCCCCACCGCGGGGATTATGCGCGATTAATGGGCAAGCGCCGCGCAAGAAAGCTCACGTGCGCAAGCGCGACTCATGCCTTTGTCTCTCCCGCAAGTTCGTGCACGTCTCTCCCTCTGCCCCCGCCTGTACAAAAGCCCCATTATCGCAGATTTCGAGCCTACTAAATATATGCGCGAGGTGGAGGAGGAGGTGATAGACGAGTTTCGTCGACGCTTTAAATGTCCAATCAAAGTTGTTTTTTTTTTGTTA
Source organism: Torymus sinensis (assembly GCA_030522985.1). NCBI lineage: Eukaryota > Metazoa > Arthropoda > Insecta > Hymenoptera > Torymidae > Torymus > Torymus sinensis. The sequence continues at coordinate 1,683 of JAPYZP010003606.1, read as the reverse complement.
TCTCTCTCTCGTCCTTCGATTAATCAAACGTTCGCCGGCGCGCGATCACGTGAAACGCTTGATAAATTATGTTACTTTGTATGTAGCGGTGGCGGTGGAATTTTAATTTGCCGCGCGGATTTTTCGGGGGGAACAATTTATATAACGATGAGAAGACACAAGTGCGCGCAATTGTTTTCCCCGACTCTTTTTATAAACTTTTACACGTGCCTCAAAGGATATTATTATTTTGGTATTAAAATTCTCCCGGCGAATCAATAATATTGGAAGACTGAAAAATGCCATTAATATAATTTTACACGAAATAGCGGGCCGTATCGCGATATACCTATAGGCATAAGCTGTATAATCGTATGACGGGCGCATCAAAGTGTGCACCGCGTGCATTATGCATTTTAATCGTAAACGTCGCGCTATCGATCATTGAAAACATCAGCCTCGCGGTGCGGTGTTATGCGTATATATATATATAGATTTTACGACATCCATAACTTGCGGCAAGTACTTTCATATTTTATCAATCGATTATCAATATCCGTGAATCGCAATATATATATATATATAATTTGATACCTCCAACGGTCGGCTATTTATATGCTTTTGATCGTTTATGTATAATTTTTAAATAATAAATGTACGCAATATCGTTTAACTAAAATAACTATAGGCGGACAAATATGAATAATAAATGTCTAATCACCGTCCGGCGTATATATTATACATGTATACGAATTCTCACAAAAGAACTCCCTGATTACTCGTCTCTGCTTCCGCACGCACTTCACACAGTCGTGACGATTTTATATAATTTCCATATATAACGTACAAAGGTCTCCGTATAACGCGTACGCGCGCAGTGACATGCGGTGAGAAAAGAGTTTTATCAATATGTACACGGTACGTATACTTCAAGCCCGCGATTTTTCGTTCCCTGCGAGAACCGTAAGTACCTAAACGGCCAATCGAATCGGCGAAATCTCAAAAAGAAGCAACAGCAGCACGCGACGGCGAATGTATCCCCAACACACACAGCGTGTGAAAATCGAACTGAACCACTCCCAATATTAACCTGCGTCACTCTTACTTTTCAATGCTCTTTCTCTCATATCTCCTCGGCGTGCCGCGGCATCCAAAACCGAGCCATTACTCTCGCGCTGCGTTACGTGTGTGTGTGTGTATTATGTGTATAATACTGTATACAGACAGACACGCCGCCGCGCGGCATTGAACTTGGCGCGTCGCCGCTGCTTTCACGCGACGAACGCGCGCTCGCGATGGCTTCGTCGCGTGCGCCGCGCGCTCTTGTGTGCGCGTATATATACATTATTCCGCCGTGTAGCAGCGGCTTCCGCTAATTAGGGCTAGTGCGCGCACGCGTATATATGTGTGTGTGATGCGCAAACCGCGAGCAGCCTCGCGTTCCCACGGGAGGAGGCGAGCGAACCCGATATTTTCGTTCTCCATGTGTATGTGTGTGTGGTAGGTATGAGATTTCGATGCCGCGGTGAATCCCCTGAATACGTTGAATTTCGAGGTGCCGCGCGTGACGCGCACTGTTTGTATTACTGTCATAATTAGGTATACGCACACTGAGAAAAGATTAGTATAAAAATTATAAGAACGCCCAACAAAAATTACCCTACTGCGCACGGAAACCGACCACAGACTGTCACAAATGACCTA
>JAPYZP010003605.1:0-14358 GCA_030522985.1 Torymus sinensis | reverse complement strand
TATGGACTCCAAATAACCATTTCTTAACTGTTAATGAATATCCATTCCGACATATTCCAAATACATATTGCTTAACGGTTAATGAATGTCATTTGGCACAAAGAATGACTTTTCTCAGTACACCTCTCGAAATTCCGCTAGGAACAAAAAGGCATATACCCCTTCAAAAACCGCTCAATTCACACTCTCTCGTACCATAGAACAGGCATCCGCATGGCAGACGAGCCCCCCGCGCACTAAGCCCCGAGTGCAGAATCGCGCGCTCGCGCGGTTAATAATACCGGCGCTGTTTCCCACCCTCGCGTCATCCCTGCTGGAACAAAGGGCCTACTAGCGCGCAGAGCTACCAACCACTCTCCGTCCCTTCCACGTCTTCCGCAATAATGACCTTCCCTCTCATGCGCGGCAAATACATATCAGCCGTCCGCGCATATATACACGTACGTTCCTAAATACGGGCCTGCGCGGCTGATTGTTTCGGCGAAACAGTGGGCAAATTGAGATATGCCCGAGCTCTCTCTCTCTCTCTCCCACTCACGTGAGCGCCACATTCTGGGCGTACAGGCCGAATGCTGCGCATAGGCCATTGTGCGCGCGCCAAGACGCAATGGGAATGTCGCCGACGAGGCGGCGGCGGCAGCGGCGTAGGGAATTATCCGCTGCTTACACGCGCATACCTCATTATTATGCATTGTTTGCGCGGGTGTGTATAGCGGAGGGAGCAGCCGGAGGCCGCGAGATAAATGTTTCTCGCCGAATTTCGCGCCAGCAGCGCGCCGCGACTCTCTGACTTTTGGGAGCAGACAACGACGCTGCGGGACGACGGGAGCATGTGTTTTTGCCGGGGGTTAACTGGGGAGTCGGCCTGGAATATGACGGATTGCAGAGTTACGTGCAGTCATTATTTTTTGTGATTAATGTATAGGAGGTGTATCGTTCTTTTTTTTTTATCATCTCATTTATATTAGTTTGCTTTTTTTTTAGTTTATTTGAGGAAAATTGATGGGCGAAACTCTTAATACACAATCAATATTGTATAAGCAAGGTAAGGGCTGGGAAGTGCGAAAGATAAAAACAAAACCGATAAGCAATATTGTATAATGGTTTAATATGATTTTTAAAACTGAAGACATCAGTAATTAAAGGTGGGTTAATTCTCAATGCACCCCGATTTCTGTTTAGCACAGAATAGGGATTTTCTACAATTGAATTCTTTTTACCCTCAATTTGATATGCCTAATAAAAATAGATTGGCTAAATAGGACCTAAATTGCGAGCAATACGTGAAAAGCTTTCTCAGATAGTTATCCGAAATGTTTGTTAGAAACTTAATTATCCGTTTCTCGTTGAAAATATATACATCTCCGTCACCGTCGACCTTCTATTTTGCTGTACACGATCCAACGGTTAGCTCGTAGGAAAAAGGCCAGTCCGTAAAGTTGTTTGCGTATATCCATAGAACCTACGCCCGGATTTCGCATTCCCTCGCATTGCGCTCCTGTTATGTTTTGGAATTGGGAACATTTGGTATACTGCATTCTCGAGATTGCATTACAGGCCTCAGGATTGTTTTCCAATGCGCGCGGGAACGCAACCTACAATAGCATTAGCACGAATATACAATGCTTTTCAATTTGTAAAGTTCCGATTGAGCGTGGTTTGCATTTCCTTTTCTTCATTTTCCTTGGAAGGCTATATTTGCGATATATATAAAGTTGTATATACGTCAGTATACGGGTGAATGTAATAATGAGTTGAAACTCTCCTAACTCTTCAGCTTTGTAGTAAATTACTCTCACCGTGTAATGAAGCGAGTGAATCGATAGCAAACCGAGTTAACGGAATTCCATCGCAAAATTTCTACGGCACAAAAACTATAAAAATTAAATTACCGTAAAATACGATAAAAAGAAAATAACCACTCTCAATTCACCAGTAAAACTTTTTTTTTCATAGCGACCCCCCGGTACTCTTTTAGTTAAAAAAATTACACTTATAAACCCCAATCTAGCGTAGGAGCCACTCATGTGCACGCGAGCTATACCAATTCGTTCTCCAAAAATCCCCTATACCACGCGCGCTCGACAATGTGCGTAATCGCATTTTCGCGAGCACAGGCTTTTACGGTGGTTAATACGAATTATATAGGAGGGATGGATTTTTCTTTGAAAAAGTCGCGCTGCGCTGTAGACGGAAATTAATGGGGACCTCGGGAGAGAGAGAGAAAAAAAAGAACGCGTATAATATAGGTAAAAAGAATGGCAGGTGTAAGAAGGAGAGACGGACGATCGACCGTAATTTCTGCTCGTTTCCACCCGCCGTATAGTAGAGAGAACGTTCAATGTAAATTCTGGCGCGGAAGAGGAAAAGGAAGGCAGAGAGAGAAAGGGACGTGCGTGTGCTGGCGTGTAGCGTCTGAGGAAACGTCGCCTCGTTAGCGAGAGAACGTATAGAAGGGCTGGCTCTCGTTTGACGGAGGAAGTTTAAATAATCGAACAAAGCTTTTAAAGAATGAGTGGAAAGATGAGGAAGCACTCGTCGTAGAGTCGGCGATGTTTCTTTATTTTTTCTGCATGGAAAAATTTTTCTTCGGCGACACTTAAGAGACTTATTGTGGAATAAAGATGGTAATTGTTTTTGTGACATTTTAGCAGTATTTCGTGCAAATATTCTATTCTATTATGCAAAATGTAGTAAATTCAGGGTCATTTGAATTTTCGTTACTTTATGCAGATCTTGGCACGTTGGTAGAGTGAAATTTTAACAAATTTTCTTTTATTAGCATGGTTTTATAGTCTTTACATTTTACATCCCTAATATTAGCTTACTGTATTCCACGAGCCATTGAATTATTCAAAGTCTTTAATAGATTGTAATACAAAGAGCATCGCAGAAGTCTTCAGTTTACTTAAATTACCCATCGCACAGCGACGTGACATCAAAGCCATGAAATCCGAAATCCTCATACCCCTTCAGTGCAAGGCAAAAAAAACGGCGTCATCAAGCTTCTACTCGCGCGAAAAAATCAATCTGAGAAGAGAAGCAAGGGTGAGCGAGAGAGAGAGAGGGAGAGAGAAGACTGTCGGGGTGTCGCGCTCGGGGGAGTAAGCAAGAAGCAGAAAGTTGAAGCTCAGAGCGCGCGAGAGCTGGGATATAGGATGATGCTGCTGCTGCGTCGAGACACAGACAAGACGAGGCGAGGCGCGACTAAGTTTATGCGGGAGGTGGGAGAGATGGAAGCAGTGGAAGACGATCGGATTTCTAGATGGAAAGGCGACGGCGGACGGGTATAGAAGAGCGAGAGAGAGAGCGAGAGAGAGAGAGTAAGGCAGCTCGACGTGACGCGGGTCGACGCAGTTCGCCGACAAGCCGTGAAACTCGTTTCGCAGGCAGTTAAGCGAGTTAGGCAAAAGCATTTTGGTGCGCTCGCGCAAGCTCGCGCACAGGGGGTCCCTATATCTATATATATGTATACATATATATATATGTGTGTGTGTGTGCGTGTGTGTGTATGCATGGCTGGGTGAATGTGTGTCGGTGTGTGTATACGCTACCTGAGTATTTCTGGTGTAACCGTAGCCCATAAAACGCTCGTCATGCGGGGGAACGACGTCCCTCGCGACGTAGAACGGCTCGTAGAGGAACTCGAAGTTGGTCACGTCGTGGCTCACGTACGCCTGGCCGGTTTTTAAGTTCTCGTGGGCTTTATGGCCAGGCGCCGCGTCCAGCATCCACCTTTAATAGGAAAACTTTTATGCCTTATCGCACGAGCACGCGTAGCCCGCGAAAAATCTCATCGCCCGACCAGGTATACGTACACACACGCACCTGCAGACGCGTCGTATGTACACATATATACGTGGCGCAAGCGTATATTATATTGCTGTGATCGTTATACTCACCGCGTGAAGTTGGTAGCGAATTGGTTGTGGATGAAAACCTTCTGATGAAAGGGTCGAGCAAGGCCCTTCTTGGCCAGTCGGATGAGCTCGGACTTGTTCTGGGGGAAGCGAACGCGTGCGTCCAGCTCATAGGTCGGTATCACGTAAGCGCACTTCTCGCACTTGTCGGTGCGCAGTAACTCGTCCAGCACCTGGCTCAGGTTCGTACTAGGTACGATGTCGACGTCAGTCAGGAATACGTAGTCCGTCTGGCAGTTCTTCCGCGCTAGGTTCCTCATGTGGTTCTGCGGATAGACATTGCGTATCCTCCAGTTGGTCTGCTCGTTCGATATGGACCTGGTCATCTCGTTCAAGGTTTTCTCAGGTTTCGAGCAGTCGAGAAAGTCGGGGAGGGGAAAGTACCTAGGCTGCTGTTTGGGCGGTCGGTTCTTAGGTACGGCTAGTGAAAAAATAACGCGGTCCCTGATTGGTTCGTAGCAGTGACGCATGTACTCGAGGTATTTTTGCATCACCTCAAATTCCTCGTCACCTGAGGCGTAGAGCGCTACCGATATTGTGCCGGTCCACTGATGCACAACCTGAACCAATGAATGCAGCTTCTCCAGTGACGTCTGTGTTGCTAGGCAGACTTTTGTCGATTCAGAGATCTCGACGAATCTCGAGCCTATCATGACAGCGTCGAATAATCGGTAGAGTCGTCGTTGATCCCAGCGACCTAATCGAATATCTAAGTTGAGCGAAACCGATTCATCTATTGAACCGACCTGATCCTGAAAGGATTTCTGGTAGGTTGCCGACGAGGGGCAGGGATTAGCTAATGTTATTGGATCTCTGAAGTCGTTGTTCAGCGGTTCCTTCAGCGGATCTACGTCTTCGGGCTCGAGCTCGATCCTGGCTATGCCTGCGAAATGGTTGCAGGTCTCCGACTGCAGTAGCAGAAAGGTCAAGAGCATGTTCGAGAAGCCTAGAACAATGACGCTGATCAAGCTGAGGTTCCATGGCCGACATCCCAGCTGAAATAGCAAAAAAAAAACAATTACATCAAGTGTTGATAAATAGCTTAGATAAGATTACTAAATTATAACCAATCATATTTATGTTTTTAATGTAGAAATACCATACTATTGTAACGTTTCATCAAGAATTTGCAAACAACTATAACCTAATAAAAAGTTCTATCCTAATTCGTCCAAAATATACAAACCAGACTCACAACAGACAGCCTGTAACCCCTGCCTAAAAAATTCAGCGCCGCTCGCTGAAAAAAATTCGAGAAATCAGGGCGACGACAACTTTGACTGCGAGGACGCTCTTTGCAATTTTCTCTCTCCCTCCCTCTCTCTCTCTCTTGCTCTCTCTCTCTCTCTCTCTCTCTCTCTCTCTCTCTCTCTCTCTCTACGAGGGCTCTGCTTTAAGTGCGGGAAATGGATGGTGGGAGGCCAGGGCGAAAGAAATAGAGGAACTAACGCGCAAGAGCGCACGAAGTGGTTGTAAATTACATCAGGTAAGTTCCACGCTCCTTAAGACCTGCACTCCCTCTCTCACTCGGGACTCTATCGTGAATAGCTATTTGAGCGTGAGAAGTTTCGAGCTCGTTTGCAATTTTTGCCCTCCCCGCTGCCGTTGCCGCCGCCTGCGCAGTATATAGCGGACGATATACAAGAAACTCGCCGACAAGGTAATTAGCGCGACATAAAACGTCACGGCAGCGGCATGCAAGTACGCGCGCGCGCGCCCCCTCACTAGCTCACGAACCTGCAGTTCACTTTTTCTCCTCGAGGAAACTTTCTTCGTCACAGTTGCCGAGCGCAGCCCTCTGCTATACTCTTTTCAGCGGGAGAAACGACCGAGAAATCTTATACGAGTGCGCGCGCGCGAGTCTGCCAGTCCTTTTATTTCTTCATTTCATTATTTCTGCTTTTCGCGTGCGCTCTGCACTCCTTTTCTCTCTCCGCCTCGTTTTTTCTCTCTTCTCTCTTTTATTTTACCGGCTAGCGTACTCGCGCAAAACCGCGGATATTAAAATCCACGCGTGCGTGCGCGCTACCGGGACTCTGAAGAACCGCAATGATGATTGCGCCACTCAAACGTCCGTTATGCGCGGCAATCAATTCTATAAAAGAGGGCATAATCTATGGACGCTGCTCTTTTAGAGAACAGAGACAGAGAGGGGAAAAAATGAGAGGCAAAAAAGCCTCGCGCTCTTTCACGCAGATGCACACCGCTCGAAAAGCCTTGACCGACTTTTGTAGGAAAACGGATATCGAATGTGCGCATCGACGTGGAGCGATGTAAGGAAAGGAAACGACGGCGCGAACGCACACTGGTCATATTCCACTTAACAAATCTCTTTGATCGTTGAGAAGGGGAGAGCTGTAAGTGCAGCGCATATGAGTGTACGACAATTGGAACATCGTGAGCCGATGCTATTTTTTATGCACTCGAACAGGATATGAAAGAGGAAAAAGCGGAAGAATATTTAGCGTGGAAAATTTTTTCCCGGGAATTTTTTTTTTATGTTTTTTTTTTCCTCTTGCGGCGGGCGCGGATTCAAAGGTACAAGCGATTTGTAGGACTTGATATTCCATTTCATTCCACGACCCAATTTTCGGACTTGTTTCAGAGGTGCAAAAAATGAGGGAGAAAAGACCTGGCGTTAAATAAAAAGCCAAGAGAAGAAGAGAAACAGAGCGAGAGAGAGAGAGATGGAGAGTGAGATGTGTGAATGTGGGTCAAGAAGGACAAAAGTTTCACGAGGCTGTTTCAAGCTTAGGTAACTAGGGTGGTGGATTCAGAAAATTTAGAGTAATAAGACATTTATAATGCGAGCTGCTTTAAATAGCGGCGTTTTCGGTTTATACACGAGCTTTTAATTAAATTCGTTGATATGATATTTTTGTACTCAAAACGAAATGAAATCCGCCACTCTTTTTGTTACTAAATTTCTTTTATGCCAACATTTCGAGAGAACTTTTTAGTTTTATATTTTATCCACTATTAATATCTCTCGCACCCACATCGAACTGTATTTGATACTATTCAAAATTCTAGAATCATTCATTTACCCAAATATCATATGAAGAAATTTCTCGCTCCTGGAAAGCCGCCCACCCTTGCCTCATCGGTAAATCTATATCAAAATTTCATAACCCCGAAATTAAAATCCTCCACATTGAAGTATTCACGAAATATTAATAACCCACGTTCTCTACACATATCGATAAATGTATAGGCTTCGTATCTCTAAAAAATGATACTCGGCACATTTAATAAACCGTATATCGAAATATATCCGCTGCAGAATCCTATGCGGTGATTGGTTCTCTCTCTCTCTCTCTCTCACACACACATACACAACACACACATACACTCTCTCTGTCTCTTTCTCTCTCGTCCTCGAGATCGGGCACTTCAGACAATCAGCATTCCATGCGCGGCTTCTTAACTGCTAGAAGCCGTGTTTCATACACAAATCTCGAAGTACATTGACGAAAACGATCTATATTAGACAGTGGTCAATCAGGAGTTAGAAAGAAACACATCATGCACAATGCTCTCGTATAAGTATTGTCGACGACTTTGACAAAGCAGCTGACTCAGAAGAATTCACATAGCGGTCGCCATCGACTATAGTCAGGCTTTTGATATATGCTCAACATTCTGCTATTCGTTGATAAATTGTGTAACCTTGGCTTTTCGGATAGCACTTGCTCGTGGAGTTTACTCGTTCTTGTCCGGCAGATCGCCAGTAGTGAAAGCTCCTTCAGCCGAAACATCCAAGCCCATGGAAAGGAGTTCAGGCGTTCCTCGATGTAGCCACAATGGGCCTTTTTTTTGGTCTGTGCTTCGGCAGCTGCTCCCCCCATATATTAGCTGACGACCTGACCATCTACTACTCTGAATCCTGTAAAGATATGGCTGGCAGTGTAGCGTAAGTCAAAGAAGATCTCAACTCTGTAGCTGCCTGGTCGTCTTCGAACTGACTTCCCAACAATGCCAGCAAGATCCCGGCTATGTGGATACCTCCAAAAAACGGGGAATCTTATCTACTACTTACTGCGACTGATTCAACAAACACAGTGTCGCGAACTCAGAAAAATGTTTTGCTGTCCTAACAAGACTCAGGAAATGTAGTGACTCTCTATCTTACAGAACCTAGCTTCTATTAGTGAAAATGCTTGTGTTACCTCGCTTGGATTGTTGTGCCCTTATTTAACCTGTTATCCGAGCTTATATTACCGAAAAGCTACGAAGATGCAAGAATCCTGCGATTCGTTTTGCCACGGGGTTCCAGAAGTATGACAATATTACATGTTCTTACGTCCGAGCTCGCTGGAACTTCATCAGCTGTCTGTGTGTTCCCGCTAACATTCTTCTTTATTTGCTTCTTTATTTGCTTCTTTACGCCTCGTCACCGCTCCACTCACCGCAGAAGTTCCGTTTTCGATCTAATGATGAACCAGCTGCCAAGCGCTGATCTCCTCTCGATCTGGAAGTGGTATGAGTGGCATGCTGCCAGCCTATGGAACGACCTACCACACAACCTACGGACATTCTTTCGGGAACCTCGTTTCAAGCTGCATCTTTTCAGGCACCTTTTAACCAGCGACTCTCGTCAACCGAGGCTCTCCGCCTCCAGCCTTTTCTTTTTGTAACTGTTTCTATGTATTTCATTCTTATTATCTCACCGCATCACTATTTTATTGTCTGACACGCGCCTAGATTAGTCTTACATTAACGTTTCAGCGGTTTTTATGTGACTCTACCTATCGACTGTGTGCACTTTTAACAATCTCATTATATTCTAGTCTTGAGCCGTTCTCTATTTTATTAATTTTTTACTTTTGTATTTTATGCGCTTTGATTTTATTGATGCTCACCATTATATCTTATGCGCTTAAATCTGTATATGACTATGTCAAGCTTCTTCTTTATTCCAGTTTACACTGTATGCCTCACGCATAGCTACTACTATCATGGACCGCCGAATCCTCAGTCGTCAATAAACGATATACCAATAAACTCCGACTACGAGGACGTTCTCTGCGACTTTCTCTCTCTCCTCCCTCTCTCTCTCTTTCTCTCTCCCTCTCTCTCTCTTTCTCTCTCAACCCTGGTTAACGAAGCTATCCTCTATACCAATATACATATATACACCGGGGCAGCAGGTAGCTACGTAATTACCGTGCCCCGCCGGCATAGGATCGGGCTTGTTAGCGAAGAATAGAGCGCGCCCACTGGCCGCAAACCGTCTCTCTCTCTCTCTCCCTCTCTCTCCGGCTCGAAAATCTCGATGATACGACGGACGCGATATATACGATAACAAGCTGAGTCCGCATGATCAATCACGCAAACGTACGGGCGTGCACTGCTATACCACTCTCCGCCTCTCTGACAATTTGTCGCGCTCTGTTTTGCCATGCCTATGCAGCATCGTAGCTTTCAGAGACAAGAGAGAGAGAGAGAGAGAGAGAGAGAGAGAGAGAGAGAGAGAGAGTCAGCTGCGGCGAGTCACGCGACTGAGCCCGCGTATGTATATGCATGCGCGTGCGTTTGCGAAATGTATGCGCGAGTGAGCGTAGAGTGGAAGGAGGAGGAGGAGGAGGAGGAGAGAAGCTCCGTCGTTCCGTTTCATAGACGATAAACGTCCGGTTCAACGTCTTGCTGCTGCTGTTGCTGCGTCTGCACGAATACTGATGCTGCTGCTGCTGCTGCTCCTGCTGCTGTTGCTGTGTATTGTAGGTAGCTGAGGGTGTTTTGATTATTTTAGATACGATGCCAGCGGGTTCTCTACACGTTTATAATGCTGAATCGAGGAAGAAATGGCGTACGTTGTAGATGAAGAGGTCGGAGAATTTTTAATGGAGCGGGAATATCTTTCTGATAGGCGTTACTATAAATTTTACACTGCAATTGTTGACTAGGATAAGATAATTTATTGGACTTTAAGACAATATAGATACCGACATAATTTTAGAACATCTATATCTTGTGTAAATACTAATAGAATTGCTCAAGAAAATTTGCTCAAAATTTTGAGCAGAGTATTTATACATACGGAGTGCCTGACAGAATTATTTTTTTAAATAAATGTTTGGATATTAATTTATTAAATAATGAAATTAGGTTAATTTTGGACCTCACATCACCTTAAGTTACAGTGTAGGTACTGAATTAAATTATTCATACTATATTTCAAAAATACAGACGTCAATTCATATTTAGTTACCATTGTTAAAGGTAAAGCATTCGTCTTGACAATGTTTAGCTGCACTGCTTTTACAGTTAATTTAATTTAGCAAAATTAGATCTTAATTAAATTAAATTATCTGCTACGTCAGCCGCATGACGAGTTCACGTAGATTACGTTTATAATTCCTTGTTTCTACGAAATAAATTGAAGTCAAAGGAAAATAGTTGCTTACTTTTAATAAACATTCTATTAAAAGGCAAAAGTTTTCTTTGAGAAAAAAAAATTAGCTCGCCCCCTCGGTATATTTCGAGCAAAGAACAACAAGCGTCGAAAAGCACTCGATACAAACAACGAATTTAATCGAGGTACTTTAAATTTGCTTTAAACTTCGTGTGTTGATCGAGAGCAGAAAAAAGAACTAATTTCCTTTTCAGAATCAAGTGAGCATTACACGCGAATTGAACTATTATTTATTCATTTTGCATTCGCATTTAATGAACGAACTGAAAAGCTAACTTCATAATTCTCAAAGGTTTACTAATTACAGACTTTCTCATTCATCTGTACTTGAGAATTAAAAGTCTGTCTTCTTCATTTTTAATAAAACTTTTTAATGCAAAACTTTAACTTCGGATTATTTTCGATTTACCAACAAAAGAAAATATCTTCGGAGCGGAAACTTCTGATTGTTTTCAAAAATCTTTCTAGGAAAGAACTTCATTTAAAAAATGCTATGCTTTCACGAAAGCTATCCCCTTTTTTTCGATGAAAGAAACAACCTCGTAGATTCAAGACTGAAAAGACTAGAGAAAGCGACGGCGCGCTTTGATAAATTAAATGCTAAAATGACCGAGAGAGAACAGTTCTTGAAGATGTGAAGACTGTAACCTTTATACTTTTGTAAAAGATGAAATTTAATGCATTCAGCTGATATTTGATTTTTTTGAATGCAAGAGAAAGTGGCGTAAAGCACTCTGAAGATTTGGACCATCAGACTGCCTTGAAATATACCTACTGCTTAGAGTGTTTTATTCATACAGTTACGATGAAATAATGAATACACGAAGAATTAGTATATTACGACACAAGGCCAGTAAAATAAGAAATGTCTCAGATCACATGTAATTGTAGTATACTATTTTTCTGCTCGACGGCGCCGGAAAGCGGCAACTTCGTTTCGCGCAGCGGCCAGAAAGTTGCTGCTTTCCGGCCGGAGGGCAGAAAAATATATTTGAATATATATTTTCTAAAAAAAGTAAACAAATTTTATACGCTTATTTATAAAATAGACCATATAATTTCAGTGATGTATCTCAGCATGTCAACCTTTTCAGAGTAAAATACAGATGCATATTACTTTCTCCTATAAACTTTTAATTGCAAAATCGACATAAGGAACTTTCTAAGCTATTTAAATTCAGACAAAATTATCTATTCTGTACAGTATACCCACTAATCAAGAGAATTTAATTACAGAATTAAATCTATTTTTAATAGTCCGATAGATAAGTTGCACCAGATGTGGAATCCGATAAAAATTGATTTGTCGAAATTTAAAATGTTGTTTACTTCCAAAGATCAGGTGAAAAAAATCGTTGTCACGGTGTACTAGTTTAATTTTATACTAGGTTATTTATGATGAAACGTTAATTACTGGTAATTAACAGCAAATTTCAATTATAGATAAGTTTGAATCATGGACAATAATTCTGACTGTTACGTATTTATAGAATATCTTACGCGACACTTTTCGTCTAATTCCTGAAAAACATTAATCAAAACTCCTGAGAGAAACTACCTTTAATAGAATGAAACCACATCACCATTCCCCCCAACATTCTCTCCCAACTAACTATACACCCTCCACTCTTTATGAATTACCATAAATTCCAGTTTTACCAGCCCAACCGCGCATTTTATACCACCCTTATAATAACCCTCGCCCCCTGCATTTATCCGCTCGCTGTGGCGAGAACCCACTAGAATCCAGTTGAAATCCACAGCTCTAAGTAACTGCAAAGAATCCTCGTTAAGAAAGCCTCTAAACCCAGCCTCTCATCCTTCCCCGCCCCCCTCCTCCTCCATCCTCGGCTCCACTGTGAATTTTCATTACTCTCAAAATTACCCTTCACCCGCCAGATTAATAACGCGTCAAAGGTAAACCGCGTAAAAAGTGGCCTCCCTCCTCCTCCCTCATAAACGCTACAGCAGCAGCGGCAGCCAAACCAAGAAGAATTGAAGGGAAAGAGGGGGAGAGAGAGAGAGAACAGCGGCAGGTCCAATTGCAGCTTACGCGCGCGCTCCGGCGAAAGGAGCTCGGAAATTTCCCTCTCGAGAAAATCCCTCCTCGCAGTGACGGGGCGGGCGGGCGCAACTATTATACGCGCGGCGATGCTGGCAAAAAATAACCCGTCGACGCTCGCGACAAAGGACAATAATGGAGATCCTGCGAGCGAGCGCTCGCGGGATGGAATCCTGCGAAATTAAAAGAGTCCGGCCGGGAAAGAGCATTTAAAATGTAAGGAAATAAGAAACTCGGCGCGTCGTTTTTCATTTCACGCCGAGAGCCGCGCACCACCGCCGCGCCGTATAATTAGAGCCGTGTAATTGCGCGAGATTCGCGCCCGTGTCCTGTGTTGTCGAAAGCGCAGACAGCAGCAGCAGCAGCAGCGGCAGATTCGTTTATTATCGCGGCGGGAGTATCTTTCTTGCGCTCCGCTTTCTCAATGGACTATTCAGCGGCAGCAGCAGCTTCGCAGGAGTAAGGCGCGGCTGGAAAATCCCGGGGAGATAAAGCCGGGGGAGCCACCGAGAGATAGCGAAGCGAAAACGGATGGAGCGCGCGAGATAAAGTGCACATAGTCGAAAAGAGGCCCCCTACCGTATTTTCCTAAAGATTAAAATCTCAGGGGAGGGTAGAAGAAATGGCGGCTATATAAGCCAACGTCCGAAGTCATCCTTTCAATTTATATATTCGCCGCCCCGACGCGCATACGTATACGTGTGTATGTGTATAGTAAACCGAATGGCATTCGTTACTCGCTCGCGCGACTCTTCCGCGCGAATCGGAAACGCATTGAACCTCTAGGCCACCGCTTTACTTTTCTTTGCCGCAGCAGCAGCAGCTTTATTTCCTTCGCTACCTTTAATAGCCGGGCCTCTGAAAGGCGGGCGGTGGCGGCTTTTTTATCGAGAAACTTTACCTTCCTTTTACGCGGCCGCATATATGAGGAAATCCAGAAGTTTTTTTTCAATGTTACGCGTTCCCAAACCGGTCAACAACTTCCGGACATAGTTTTTCTTATTTCTTGTGTCACCAAATACACAAGAAAAATCGTGTACAATTAAAAATGTCTTTGTCTCACATTGTTTTCAAAGGTTGAAAATTTTCAAGAAAATGGTAAAAAAGCCCCTCTCTTTAAACCTCAGCCATTTATCTCAGAATCGACCAATTCAAAATTAAAAAAAAGAAATTAAAACTAGAAAGAAAGAGCTTCAATTTGCTTTTTAAAAAATTAAAAAAGGTCGATTGCTTCAAAAGTTACAAAGGTTTGAAGTTGAGCGTCGAAAAGGCATAAAAATGCAGAAATCGCAGGAATCGGCAGCGCCGACTTTGAGAGCATTTTTTCTGGATTTCCTCATATACCGAGTGAGCACGGAAAATAGAGGAAAAATCTCTCCTGCCGCTCGCAAAATCAAGTTTCGCAACGAGAGATGGAACAGCGGGGAAGGAAAAAACGTATATGTATACAGTCGCGCGCGCGCGCGATGTTAAAGTAATCCGTGCGCGCGCAGAGCCGCAAACGGCGCGTGCATGCACTCACTGGGGTACCGAAGAATACCTAATCGTGTTTACCTCTCGTTAGTGAGGTTTGTCGACTACTCTCTCTCTCCCTCGTGTTTTTCTATCTCGCTGCGGCTGCGCGCTCGCGTAATTGGTGATGTTAATTTTCGTCCTTTTGAGCGAGAGCCGCGCCTCCCCCACCCGGCCGCGATGTCTTGACTTGGTCGGCGGTGCCGAGCTGCGCGCACGCCCCCAGGCGGCTCGCTTGTGATAAGAATGTGGAAAGACGGAGTTTGAGAGGATGGCGGAGAACGTTTGTAAGCGGGTAATTGTCGTGTTTTTTTCTTGCCTTCAAAGAGGATTGCGTTTGTGAATGAGAAAGGTTATGTAGGGAGGATGGGAGGCTCGGGTTGGGGAGTTGAGTTTTCAAGGGGATTTGAGAAAATGAGAGGTGATTTTTAAGCGATGGCGGCGGTCGT
>JAPYZP010003604.1:0-18192 GCA_030522985.1 Torymus sinensis | reverse complement strand
AAAACGCGGTCACCCATCCAAGTACTGACCGCGCCCAATGCTGCTTAACTTCGGTGATCGGCCGAGGTGGCGACTGCGCTACCTGCCACACTGTCGGTAAACAATATATATATATATATATATATATATATAAGAGTATGCATTGTAAAGTGTTATTAAATTTTCTTTACTTCTATTAGGTCTATTTTTGTAAAATTTAGGTCAGAGTTACCAGAAAAATTTAATTTAACATTACTTAATAACTAAAAGTTAAAATATAAGAATAAATTAAACAATATATAAAATCGAAGGATTTGGGATGGCCTGCTTTTCGGGGTAAAGTCGTAAAACCTTTCCCTTTTGTTTTTATATAGGAGGAAATGCTTTTACCTTTGAAAAGAGTTTTCACTTTCAGGTGTTCTGTGTTTTTTCTGTTTCGTTGAATATAGACCGGAATGCAGTATCTTGCATCTGCATGACGTAAAATCCTACTGTTACTTTGTGCAATGCAACAGTTAAAATGTCTTTGACTCGGTTTGGAAGGCAAAAAAAGAATTTGTTTCTGGCCGATGCTAAGAGAGCTCAACGTAAAGGCGGTCGATATCAAGATTGACATGACCGACGTTACACGAATACACCCCCCGGCGTTTTTTGTCATAATATCATTTTATAATAAAATATTAACTAGCCTCGGACTCGGATAACTACAACCAGTTATTTATATCGGTAAAGTATATTAATTAACCTATAGAGTTCTACCTTATCGACCCCAGTAAACATTGAGGCCTCGCGCTATAAGTCACAAGTTAAGTAATAATAATAAGTTATCTGCAAAATATTAATAATATAGTTACATAGAAAGTTGCAATCTACCTTATCGACTGAACGCTTCAACATTGGTCGGTGGGGGCGGGCGGTGCCGGCGGTTCAGGCCGAGAGAAGCGTGGTGAGAGAGGGGAGACTGGCGCTTGTCGAGAGAGGGGAGGGGGGTGAGTGTTGAAAGAGGAGAGAGGGGAGAGGTAGGGAGATAAGAGAGTGGAGAGAGGTAGTGAGGTGAGAGAGTTGTAAGTGAAGTGAGTGAGGTGAGAGAGAGGTTAGAATGGTGAGAGAGGGGAGAAAGGTGAGTGAGGTGAGAGAGGTGAATGAGGTGAGTGAAGGGCGAGTGTGGTGAGGGAGGACCGTGGGGTGATATGGGGATGGCGGGGGTGGTCTAGAATCCCCCTGGTTTAGAACTATAACTTGTGATAATTTGAATCCATGTTGTCGACTAGTTTTTGAGAAAAAAATTGAAATATGAAAAAAATGAGTTTTGTATGTCCAACCATTACGGAAGTAAAATTAACGTTATCGTTTCGAAATTCCAACTAGAGGTTGATTTTAAATAGCTCTTGGTCCAGTATTTTGGGTAAAATGATTGGTCCAGAAATTTCAGAAATATTTAAGGTTAAAATTTTGTTAAACTTTTTTTCAAATCATAATTTCTTGAGAACCGCTCGATGGATCAGCTCCAAATTTATAGAAAATTTTGCATGTGATATGTTGAATATCTGTGTAAAATTTCACCCAGATTATATGGTTTTTTTTTGAGATATTTGATATTTTAAATTTTAGTATTTTTGAAAATTACTTTCCTTGTTGTCACACGATAATTAGAACAAAATTGTTTTAATTTCTTTGAAATTTGGTAGACATGTAGAGTTTGTATATTACTTATTAGAAAAGTTCTTAGGGTAAAGGAATTCGTTTATGAATTTCAGAGATATTTAAGGCTAAAACTGTTTTAGCCCGCTTTTAAAATCGTAATTATTCGGAAACGCATTTATGTACAGACTAGAAAATGGAAATGACACGCGCAATGCGCAATTCTTTGGTTTTTTATTGATGTTATTTTACAGCTTCCCGTATCGAAATCTTGTTGTTGCTGCCTGTATGATCATCTTAAAGCGAGTTTTCAATAATTATAAAAGCCGATGAGATGACAATAAACAATTTATTAAAATAATACAGATGTTTGTTATTTCTTAAAGAACTAATTCTAGATAGAATACACAAATACTAACAGGCATACTACTAGAGAGAAGTAGACTATATGTGAAATTCCATAAAGGAAATATAATTTGAAGCAAAGATTATTTAGGAATTTTAAAAAGTTTTGACGATAATATTACAATCAATTATTTTATTTATTGTTCAAACGTAATTTTAAAAAAATCATACCTATTATTTAATTTATATTTTTTACATAATTTAAAAATTAATAGCTTTTAATCTTCATAAATTAATTTAATTATAATTATGTCATAAATTGTTGCAAAAATTATAAATTTTTTTATTAAAAATTGATTAAAGGAATCAGCAAATTAATTTTGAGGAAACCACGGGCCAATGAATTGGCAGCGGTTTTTTGAAAGTTGGCAACAAGGGATGATAGCCTAAAAAAGTTGGTAGAGCATTTATAAAAGATTTTTTTAATGATGTAAAAAGGATAACATTTTCCTACAGTACGCAGGCAAAATCTCTAAATTCAGTCCTTTTCCGATTGCCCATGCTTATTCTTGCTTAAAAGTGAATTCTATGTAGTGGAAAATGTAACTGGAAGTGGATTTTATAAATATTTGCTTGACTTAGATAGCTAAATATCTCAGAACCATAAAATATGTTACAGTACTGAAAAGTTGAAAGTTCTAGAGAATTGTTCATATAATAATTATATGCGATGGATTACTGGACTGTGGTGAAAATGTATAACGTAATATTAAAATGTTGCGACGTATAAAAGCAGTGCCCGGTGCACATGGTGGCAAACGAACTTTACGCTGCTTTGCAGAAACAAGGATCGCTGCGTGGAAGCGGCTCGGCTTTTTGCGGTAATTCGGGAAAGGGAGGGGCTTACAATTGCGCAATATTGGACATAAACATAAACCATAAAAGCGATTGTTGGTGCAGTAAAGGAGGCTTCACGGGTAGATGGGCTTATAATGCTCGTATCGCTTTTATGGAGACCCTCTACGCGGCAATTAACATGCAATAATTTGGCGCGATAAGCAATGTATCGATTTCCCGATTAGGCTGTGCTCCACAAAAATAACAGGCTTTCTGCATATTGCCCGCGGAGGTTTCCGCGATTCTACCCTACCATGCATGTCCCCTCTCATCTCACTGTTCTTCTCTTTGCTCCCTTTTATCCATAATATTTTTACCTCTCTTTAATATATATACAAGTTTTTTGTTTACATATATACAAATGTCATTTTTTGCGATTTTCAAATGCATGTAACTTTGCACCGAACCAACCGATTTGAACCATTTGCATCTTAAATTAAAGCTCTTTTCTTCTACTTAAATCGCTTTTTTGTGGAATATTTGTTGGCACCTTTAAAAGCTTGCTATTGATTAATCATCCGTGACTACTTTTCGTCCATTTTTCCATGTTAAATTTCCATAAGAAAAAATTATGTGCGATGAAAACGGTGTCACAAGACCGTTTTCTAATATTTACGGGATTTTTCATATATTTTATGACCTACAAAATGAGAAAAAACTTGTCGCGAAGGTGTCCCTTCAATTTTTTTTTTTTTAATTTTTTGAACCCTCTAAGTGTGGACAAATTGTAGATTTCCTCATATATAGTATATGTGTGTGTGTGAGAGCGCGCGCGTATTGGTGAACTATGTTCGAGAGTACAGTGGCGATATTTCTCTCATGCATGGTCAATACATTGGCTCACCTATGCAATATATTGGCAGTACTTGATATTTTTACGCGGGACATTAACCCGTGTAGAAATTATCCTTGGTCCCCCGATTACCAATCCGATTCTATGTGGATCTCCCTATTATGTCCCAAATTGGAAAACCCAGATAGATTCCCATTGGATTCTATTGGGAAAAAGAGTTCTGTCCCAATTTGGGGTATCGCAACTGGATTCCAATCAGGCATCGCTACTAAAGTCTAAATTTGGGAAACCCAAAAAGATGCTTATTATATTCTAATAGAGAACGGAAGTTCAAGGAAATTAGAATATATACATTTTTACTATTTTTAAAATATAATATACATAGAACAGAAAGACATTAATGTATTTTTTCAACATCTTTTATTGAAAGTCAAATACAATTGAGCTGAAACTATTTTCAACCAAAACGTAGACCTTAATTGGTGAATTTTTTATTTTTTTTTTTATTTAAATAAGAATGTTAGAAAAAAACTCTTTTCTAGCGGCTCCTTAATTGTATCAAGAATATCCCATCTATATGAGCAGTTTCATTCATCAGATTTTTCTTCAGATACTTTAGGAATTTTGTACATTGATTCTAATTAATTACTAAGTAGCTACTAGATCTCGGTCGCTAACGCTCGCTCACTTTATTTTCTTATGTTTTTATTTTATGTTTTTATTCCATGGATATTCTTTTATAAGAGACTGATGTGAACTATTGACGGATCTTCAAAAGAAAGTTTTATGATAAAAATTCTTTTAGGTCGTGTGGAGTCCCAAAACAAACACATTTTCATTATTTAATAAAGCAAGTTTCAAACTTTTATTTGGAATAACACAATTTTCACCCTCTCTGTATATGTAAATACTATACTCAAATCTTTTTAGGCAAATCTATTACTACTGTCACGAGATATATTCGTTAAGAAATTGGGTCAAAATGATAAAACTGCAGATTTCTATTTATCGACATTAGTTTTATATTTTAATTAAAAAGTTTCTAAATATTTATATTGAAAAACACAATTTCCACGTCCTCCGTATGTTATAAATACTACACTCAGAATTTTTTCGGAGTGATTCTATTAGTACCATCATGAGATATACTCGTTCAAAAATTCTCAGTATCCTATTTAGATACAAAATCTAAAATATAAAAAATCTACGCTTCCTCTAAATGAGATTTTCTGGGAAATAAAAAATACATATTACAAAAAGTATTTCTATTTTAATGCGTCTTTCTTATTACACGTTATTTTCTTATTATACAACTATTATAGTGGTGGTGAATGATAGTCTGAAACTAATGTATAATAAGAAAATAACGTGTAATAAGAGTTTACTCACAAATGCGAATAACCAAAAACTAAGAAAAAAAAATTCAGCACAACAAACTGCTGAAATCCAGAAATCAGATAGTTATATATCTCTGCTTACATATATGTGAGGCCAGCTATGTTTACACTAATATTAGCAGACAAATATCTATAATATAAAAGGGAGTATGCTAATATGGCTTAAATAATATTTTTTGACATTTTAAAACACTTTTGAAAATATATTTTTTTCGTCAAAAGGCTTATTAAAATAGGTAAAAAAAAAAGAAAATCAATATTTTATCATTTTAAAAATAAACTCAAGCCATATCATATTAAATTTTGTTACTTTTCAATTTAAACTTTTTTTTTTAGGTTTAACACATTGAATCGAAAGATCAATTAAAAAGGATTTGATTTTTTGAAAATTTTTATATGTAAGAGGCCATGTGGAGTCCAAAATGAACACAATTTCAATATTTAATAAATTAATTTTCAAACATTTATTTGTTGCCGCTTTCCGGCGCCGTTAGTGTTACCTCGGCTTCGCCTCGGCCGACAATTACATGTGATCTGAGACATTTCTTATTTTACTGGCCTTGTGTCGTAATATACTATTTTTGTTCTCAGACCACAAAATGAATTTTTCGGCCCGTATAGAGGTCGCGAAATACGAAATGTAAGGCTCCAAAGGTCACACTCGCCGAGAATGATACATTTCAGTCCTTGGTGCATAATATACTATTTGCGGCCTGAGGACCATGAGAGGAAAAAACTTGGATGGTCCAGAGCTCGTGTAAATTGTCACCCGAGCCGAAGGCGAGGGAGGCGTACTCCCGTCACTTTCCCTCTCGCATATTTTTGCTTTCCTCTAGATTCTATATTCATTTGCGGCTTTTCTTATTACCTCTATTTCCTCGAGAACAACGTTACACTATTTGATTCAGTCCGAAAAGTTTTTACTCCAATTAATATTCAATTTCAATTCTACCGAAACAGGCTAGTAAGAAACAAAATAAGTCTCAATCCAGTAAAGTGATTTTGCGAATTCCCAGATCCGCCGCCCTTCTGGGAGAACTCTTTGTTTAGCACTTTTATTATAACATTATAATTTTACATGCCTTTATGTAGATCAGCTCTAGTCAAAATTTCTCTTAGTCTTTTTAGTCTGAACCTCTTTTATTTTCCTCTTAACTCTTAAGTCACTTTTTCCTAAGCACCGACGCAGCGGAAGCGTTTCCTAGGTACATAACCTGTTGGAATCAAGCGCTTGCGGGAAGGGATCAAAATGATTACACTTTAGTCTAGCACTGTTTCTCTTTATTATCAGCACTCTTTATTTTATAATTGCGGATACAAAAATACTTAATCTATATCTAAGAAGGGCACACGTCGTTCCTGCGGTAGCCGAACGTGAAATAAAATAGCCGCGGCATTCGCCGCGCTCTGAGCGCGGGTCGCGAGAGGAGCTCAAAAGACAAGAGAACAGCAAAGCTACTCTTACAGTATTTAATACTCCACACGATGCCTTCCTTTAAAATTCAAACTTAGTGTTGTTGTGGTTATCGTAAGTGTCGGTCCTAATTTAACTCTTTATATATGTTCTTAATGTCTGTGTCGCCGTAATAAATTTGTTTTGTTTGAATTTTAAATATGTCATCAAGAAGAAAGAAAAAGAAAAATGAGAATTTGAAAATAATTAATATTAAATATTTTAAGTTATAATAGATGAAGAGTTCATGTGACACTATCTAACTTTGTAACACCTATGTTTTTTATAAGTATACAGACGATTTACAAACTCGATTATTAGTAAGAACATGAGTGAATATAATAATTATCATGATTAAATTTCATTGCTTCAGATTTTCCGCTTACTTTTTGCATTAGCTATTATTTCATTCATACAGGAATATGACAAACCTTAGAACTTGATAGCTGTCACCACGCCAATATTGCAAGAAGAATTATTCAAAGCAAGGCTTTATCATGAAATTTGGACGACAGTACACTTTGCTGGCATACGTGACTTACAAGGTGAGTGCACACCCTCCGGGAAATGGATTTCAGCGGGTATCTGAGAGTCGATTTCTGATATCTAGAAATGAAGCTCAGTGTGTCTAATTATATCTCATATGCCCTTTTTCTTGAGATATGGGCAATCTAATCTCAAATATCCTCTATTTCGTTAAAAAATGATTTCTCTTCTATTGACTGTTGCATTGCAAGTATGACACGAAAACGAACAAAAAACATTATAAAAGTAGACCAAAGATAGGGTAAGAAAGTGTTTAAAAACTTCATTCATTAAAACATTTAAAATAAAGACAAATTTTTACCGATTTTCTTACACTATCTTTGATTGCTTATAGTTTCCTGAAAAATAACTATTTTTTAACGAATTAGAGCTCAAAGTTTAGCTTTCACTGTCTACTTTTATAATGTTTTTTTTTCGTTTTCGGATCATAAATACTTGCAACGTGACAGTCGATGAAAGAGACATAATTTTTTAACGAAACAGCGAATATTTGAGATTAGATTGCCGATATCTCAAGAAAACGGGCCTATGAGATGGAATTAGGCACACTGAGCTTCATTTCTAGATGCCAGAAATCGGCTCTTAAATTTCCGATGAAATCCGTTTCCCGGTGGATGTGCACTCCTCTTGTTAGAAAAAAATGCGAATCAGGTAAATATAAAAATAACTCATTGCGAACAATGTTATAAATTTAACTTTTGTGTTCATATTTTAACCTTGAATACAATACATAACAGATTTTATAAAATTAAACATAAAATTAATTCGTTAGTCAAATTAAGTAATAATAAAAGACAGAAAAGAGGATTATTTAATGTAGTTGGAACAGTGAATCATTTTTTATTCGGTACTATGTCAGCTAACGACGAAGAAAGAATAACTAAATAAATAGATGCCATATATAATAATACTGGCCACATAGTGGTACTTTTAAATAAAACCAAATAGCTATTATGAAAAGTACTTTTCGCAAATTTGAAAATATAACTGATAATTATAAAAAAAATATTAAAATTATTACTGATACGATAAATACTGTTATTACTATGAATGTTAAAAATACTTTCAATAATAATATGATGGAATGCATAGCTGATTTGGATTTGCATATTGATTTGAAAAAATTGGAATCGTGTCGCCAAGATTAATATCACCAAAAAACTTCATTCATACGCGAATACGAACTGGTCCTGAGTATACCGTATACAAATTCACATCAATACCCATGTCTGGGGGTAGACACAATACTATATATTCGACAGTATTAAAAATCAACCTATTGCTGTTGATTCAAACATTACAGAGTATACTATAATTGATGTAAATACTTGTACATCTGTAATAAATGAATTCAAAATTTGTGAGAAAACTTCTGTCGTACATAGATTTAGCTTGAAAGAAAGTTGCTATGTACGTTTGATTAAATATAAAGATGATAAAGACTGTTCTCGAAAGTATTTTAATTTATAGAGTGCTTTTGTTTTGACATTGAGTAACGGTTTTAGTAGGTATATGTTACCAATAAATACAGAAAAATTTTAATAACTTGCCGAATTTCTGCAGAAATTTCAGTTACTATTAATAAAACTGATATATTACAACTTCATTCAAATTGTAGAGGATACTCTCAAAACCATAAGTATTTACCTAAAAGCCATGTATAAATAGTACGAAAATTTGAGACAATAAAATTAACATCGAATTTCTACTAATTGAGAAGATAACTCTTAATACATCAAATTTGAAACTACCTACATTTACATCATTTTACGTTGATACTTCTGAAATATTAAATTACGTAAAAACTATGGAGGATATTACGAAAGATTTAGAATTAATTACATCAAATCATACCTACCAGGGTTGCCCACGGTCCATAGCATCTTTCATTATTTCATGAAGTATGACCTTGACCATGACCTTGAAGGTCATGATCTAGGCCATATTTGGACGTAAAATTTTCCGTTCTTTCCATTTCCGGGATCAAAATTATGGCTCAAATTTAAAAAATTGACTGACGTTCAAATGACCTTGAAGGTCATGGTTAAGGTCATATTTGGACGTAAAATTTTCCGCTCTTTCCATTTACGGGATCAATATTCTGGCTTTCCATTTAAAAAATCGACTTGACCTTCAAATCACCTTGAAGGTCATGATAAAGGTCATGGTCAAGGTCATATTTAGGCGTAAAATTTTCCGCTCTTTCCGTTTCCGGGATCGAAATCATGGCTTTCCATTTAAAAAAACCGACTTGACCTTCGAATAACCTTGAAGGTCATGTTCATGGTCATGGTTAAGGTCACCATTGGATGTCTCCCTTGAAACTCTACAACTTTTATTTGAAACATTTTTTTCAAAAGTCTATATTTTCAGTGTTATTGATGCGTCCAAGTTAAAATGGCACACCCTGTATATATATGTTTAAGATAAACAGTACATTTTCTATTAAAATATTATTTACAATTTTTAATATTTTTTTACTATTTACTATGTATTATATAGTTTCAATACTATCAATAAAATTAAAATTAAAAAACAGCATTTATCTTAAATTTATTTTTCATAAATATTAAGAAATTTAATGTTGATATAAATAGTATAGCATATATGAGAATGATGCCTAAATTCATATTTTACAAAGAAAAGATTTTTAATGTTAATTGGTGTTGAATTAAATGTTTCGAAATTTTTAAAACTATAATTGTTTAGTTTGCTATAAATGTTGTACACAAAAATTTTTAAATTTAAGAAGGTAAAAATGAACATACTTTTATTGCTTTTCATGTATTTCTAATTGTTATATCATATCATTTTTTAATTGACTGGTAATGACAAAAATTACAATTTTTTAGTTTTAATAATGGAAGGTGAAACTATATCGACGGCTGAGCGGAACAAGGGCGTATCTCGCCGCGTGGATGAAGAAAAGCGTATCTCGCCGCCGGGATGAACAAGGGGGCATCTCGCCGCGCGGATGAAGAAGGACGGATCTCGGCGCGCGGATGAAGAAAAACGTATCTCGCCCCGCGGATGAAGAAGGACGCATGTCGCCGCGCGGACGAAGAAGGACGCATCTCGGTTCGTAGTTTTTATTATTTATGTATATAAATACATATAATGTATATAATATATGAATCTATAAATAAATAATACATATACATATAAATAAATAATACATATACATATAAATAAATAATACATATACATATAAATAAATAATAGATATACGTACAAATAAATAATACATATACATATAAATAAATAATAGATATACATACAAATAAATAATACATATACATATAATATATATATTCATATGTGAGATGGGTCCTTCTTCACCTGTGCGGCGAGATACGCCCTTCTTCATCCGCGCCGCGAGATGTGCCCTTCTTCATCCGCGCGGCGAGGTGTGCCCTTCTTCATCCGGGCGGCGAGATACGCTCTTCTTCATCCACGCGGCGAGATGCGCCCTTCTTCAACAGTGCGGCGAGATACGCCCTCGTTCCGCTCAGCCGTCGATATGCCCTCTCTATGCCAAACCGCTATAAAACAATGTAGGTAATATCGTTCAAGTTCGCTCAATTGGTCTACAAACATTTATAAATATATGGATAGGAAAGGAAAGTGTAAATTTTCATGAAACTTGTCGAAAACGCTCTCGGCATTACCATTGAAGGCACGTAAAAGAAAGAGAGATTCCTCAGTACCCCCATTGCCGACTTCGTCAACAGAAAATGTTTCTGATTTTCATTTTGCGGAATATTGTATTTATTTGCAATGAATTATTAGACCCTTATTATAAAAAAGTATGCAATTTACAATAATTAAATACTTATCAGAATCTTTAAAATGTCAATCTCATAAGAAATGACGAAGTTGTCATAGCAGTACTGAATCGACTGGAAGGCATATCAGTTCAGAAAAAAACCGCGGTACGATTATGTTTGTTATAATGAAGATATTTTTATTTTAAAACACCGTGGCCGGGAAACAGTTATCTACTATAAAACAATCAATTTAACAAAAATTTGTAGCGATTGGCTCAGTAAGAAATCAATTGACACTTAAAAAAACGCTGTTGTAACTTTTGCTGCAGAAATTATTCGAGCTGAAATTTTAAGTATGATAATATGAACTATGAAAATTCATCTTATCCGCCAGCTCAAAAATTTCTCGAGAAGGTCAATTCAGACATACCAAGGTCAATTCAGACATACCACAATTATTATAAAATTTTCTTAATCATCTTTTAGTTAGCGGAAAACAGGAAATTAACGAAGATAGTCAAGTGAAAAGTAACATTATTGCTCATGCTATAGTCTCCTTTCTACACCCAAGAGCTTTTCTTTCGAAATTATAATTAGCTCTCGGAATCTATATTTTGTAGAAAAACAGGATCGAGATTGATAATTTATCTTCTTTCGAAATTTGGTATAAGTACATCTTACCAATCTATCCAGTTGAAAATTTCAACTGCGTTGTGTATGACTCGAAATGCCCAATCCTCTCTCCGACTCACACACGTAAAAAAGGCTCTCATGCCTTCGTTAACAAAAATACGGTGTGTAACACGGGAAGAAAATCTATTTCAGACTCGGGTGAGGTGTCTTCAGCACTCGTCTCTGTCTCGAAGGCGCCCTCGACTCCGACTCGTGCTGAACACTAGAAATAGCTCATTTTCTCCCCTTGTTGCACAATGTACTATTGTTACTTTTGATCAGCCATTGCATTGGAATGCTCACTGTAGGGAAAGGCGGGGCACAAGGGGCACCTAAATTTCGAGAGACTATAAAAAAACTGCTCTACTTTTATAGAGTCTACAAGAAACAGATTTCAAGTTAAATGTTTCAAAAGTCGATTACAATAAGTATAAGTACTTGATACGCAATTATTGGGGCGGGGGGCGCGGCGGGGGGGGGGCGGGGGGGGGGGGGGCACGGCGATTGACGTGTCTTGATACACGCAGCAAAATTCGTGGATATACTAATTAATTTTATTACAAAATGATAAGGTATCCGTAGTGATACATCCAAGCTATTATTACACATTTTTATTAAATAATTAACAAATATTAAAATTTTACAATACTTAACAAAAAATATTTATTTGTTTTAGTTTCTTTTACAAATATATTAATCTGTCTTACTTTTTTATCTTAATCTAATTGAACACATTTTGATTAATTCTTACGATTAGCCTTTTTCGAATATAAATATTTTTCACAGCAATAAATATTTCATTATTACGAACTTAAATTCTAAAAATAATTCGACGCACTGCTGCAGCTCTGCAGTTTCAATACTATCAATACCCATTTTGAAATGATCATCAACAAGAATAATAGAATAATCATTATTGTCGCTTGATTGTTTTAGAGATTCAGGACCGATATTAAAACCATTGATTAATTGGTAATTAATTACATCAGGTTGCATGAAGATATTTTTCTGCCCTTGAAGATTTTGAGATTCTTTCAAAACTCGTTTTTGCGGTATTTCAGATGGATCACATGAACCAAACTTTTTTTTTCTTGAAACTTGTGTGGCACAAGCTTTTTTTATTGTAATGTCCGATATAATTTTTGGTTTAGCTCTACTTTTCTTACCTTTGGGCTCATGTGAATTTCTTGAATAATATTTAACATTCTCGTACCTATGGGTCGTTCACTAAAAACGTAAAAAATTTATTTGATTACGGTTTACATAAGAAAAATTTTAGAAATGTTTTTATCAAGTAAGCAAATCTTCTTGTAAAGTAGGTTCTCTCCGAAGGACTGCATAGTCGTAATCCTTAAAAACTTCCCTATTAAAAGGGCAAATGCCTGTTTTCTTGAAGGAATTAGCAGCAGTTTCAATCTTTGCTGCACGCTGCCATGCTCGTCCAAATAATTGAAAAATATTCTTCATTGTGACTTTATGACCAAGCCTTTGCCACTCCATCACTATTTATAAGTAGTAGTGACTCACCGGTTTCGTGAAAGCCACATCTAGTGGTTACATCCTATGTGTGCAATGGGGCTGAAAACATAAAATAATAATCCCATTGTTATTGACAAGATCTGTAATATCCAGATTTTTCACATGGCTAGAATGCCCATCAAACAAGAGCAGAACTTTTTTTTTCAGATGCCTGGGAAAATTTGATAAATTCCTTAAACCACGTGGTAAAAATATCATTTTGAATCCAGCCACTCTTATGAAATTCGTCCCAAGCACCAGGAGGAGCCTCAGCCAAATATTCTTCATTACGGTTGACTCGAGGAAATATTAGCATGGGAGGCATGAATTTACCAGATGCTGACATACACAATTCTACCGTAACTGTTTCACCCCTCTCTGCTGCAGTGAAACCACCGACTTGCTTTATTCTTCTTTTCGCTACAACCTTTTAAGTGGATTTAGGATTGACCGAGACGCCCGTTTCATCTACATTATAGAATGTTCATCCTTGATTTTATGTTCAGTTAAACATTTTACCAGTAAATCAAAGAATGCTTGCACTACCTCCTTACTAAATCCAATTGCTCTCGTAGTTGATGTGTGCTCTGCTTTCCTATGAGAAAGATTATGTCTTTTCATAAACTTTTGCATCCAATCTTTTCCAGCCAATCCTTTTTGTTCGTTGAAGCTATGAGGAATATTTAACTTCTTAGCATTGTCAAATGCAAGACGTCTAACCTCCATTGACGATGATTTCATGAGCTTGCTTTGGATTTCAGTGATATACTTACACAAGCCTTTTTCCTGCTCATCGGAGAATATGCGTTTAAAACCTAATAAATATAGAATCTCAATGCACATTTATACAACTTAATTTATAGAAAGAGCGTACCCCCCTTCTGAGATGGTCTCTCCTTTTGCAATCTTCTTTGTAAAGTCGTTCTTGGGACTCCGAAATCTAATGCAGCACTTTTTATAGATTTTCCATCCAAAACGCTATTAATCACAAGCACCATTTGTCCGTTGTTACGAGTGAGCTCTCGCAACTTCTTTTAATAATAAAAAGTGACGGACCCTGGGATTGAACGGCCGCCACCGCTTGACTTTCTGCTAATCGGCGTCATATTGTAATCGGACGCCTTGCTTATTTCGTTCTTCTATATTCGTACGTGTATCCACACGTAACGCCGTCAGTCCAGGCATTTTTATTTGTTTTTTTAATATATTTTCTTACCATGGGTAATGCTGAAAACTAAATAAACTTAACAATTAGCTCAAAGTCTTTGGGGGTTAGTATACCAGCTGACTGAAGCTCGGCGCTGACGCTCCGATTTGCTTGTGCCTTGTTTGCCCCGCCAAGGGTGCCATTTTTTTTTTCATTTTGAAATATCTTTCATGTTTTTAACATTCTATAAAAAATAAAAAATATAAATCGAAAAAAAAAATCTAAGCTTTCGAATAGTGCCACTCTCAAAACATGAAAACTTCATTTTCTTATTTAATTTCGAGCAGAGAAATATAGCAGTTCACGATATTGTTTGCTCCGAAATTTCACCTGTTAATAAATAATTAGTATGCTATGATTTCCTTCGTTTGTTTCATTATAAAAATACTTCAGATACTTTTTTTACATATCGCACACTTTTCGGCTTATAACGACCATTTTAAATACGAAACGATCAGATGCCCAACTCAAGTACCTAGTCCGCCGTGCCCCGCTCTCCCCTATTATTGCACAATCACAGGATAAGTAATTGAAAAATGTCGCCATTCGCTTAGTAGGTTTTCATTTATTAATGTCTTATTTAGGAGCAATTGGTTACCTTATGTATGGAAGTGGACTTGAAGAAATGTGGTCTGTAATATATGCTCCAGAATCCGTAAAAAAAATGCTTGCGGGCCATACATTTTCAAGAGCAGTACGAGCTCACATTTTAAGTTTCGCGGCTACAGCTCTTATTATTTGCAACTCAATAAGTAATACAGCTGGAATAGAGGAATTATTCATGAATTTTACGAGTATTGGACGGAAGACTCTTTTTCGATAAACGACTGTAAAACTAATCATTTCATAAAACATTTATCAGAAGAATTTATCGAAAAATTAAATCATTTTGAAAACAAAGATCCAACTTCAAAATTATGGATACAATATTTTAAATGTTTTACCATAGCCTTGCAATTTATAGAAGCGGTAAGTATAGGCGATTGGAATCTACATTTACAGAGCATTAAAGATATGTTAGCATTATTTTATTCAAGGGTGTATTTTGGTTAGCCGAAATTTATCGTCAAGATATGGAACATTTGGATGTTATAATGGATCATTAGGAATTCGATTGCTATACCAAAGATGGCTATTTCCCTATTCTTCGAAATAGATTTGCCTATTTCACTACTATTCGAAAATAGATTTTTCGGTACGGATTTAAAACACGGCCGAGATGTTACTCTTAGCGTTGTGGCGCGTTATTTGTTTGCTACACTGAGACAACAAAACGCTAAGTTAGCTTCAGTCAGGCAAGCGGGCATAGCCGAAGTACGTTAAGTTCAGGCTCAGGCAGTTTCTCCTTGAGAGTCGAGCAGAAACAACATAAGCAAAGGTCAAGTGACCTTTGGCGCTCGTGCGTGTGCTCGTCGCTCAGGCTGTTTTTACTGGAGCGCTTGAGTAAATTTAACCTTTGCTGTCCTACCCGACGATTCGGAGCTATTTTGTCTTAAGTTTTCAGCAGTGCTGGCTATTTTTTTTTCTCAGTGTATGCCATCAGCATTTAATGTAATGGAGTGTTTAGAAAATTATTGTGGAATGAAATCAAGAAATAGTGAACAACATGTTGATCTTTCCAATAGTCGAATAGAAAGAGATAAAAATGACATTAACGAATCTATAACCTGGCTTCAAAATCATAATCCTTTCAATCACCCACATGGGTTAGTATCGCTTTCTACGGGGATCGTTGGCGGGCCGGACATTCATTGTCATAAAGCTATTCAAAAAGGAGTGCTGGGAATGGAATATACGATTGGGAAAAAAGCTTAAAATATTTTAATGTCAAAAGCTTTTAAAGTGAAAAATCTAGCAAGTGCGCAGCTAATGGTCTACATCTTGCAAATCATAATGAAATATCTACTATAGATATTTACTTATTATT
Source organism: Torymus sinensis (assembly GCA_030522985.1). Lineage (NCBI taxonomy): Eukaryota > Metazoa > Arthropoda > Insecta > Hymenoptera > Torymidae > Torymus > Torymus sinensis. The sequence continues at coordinate 2,050 of JAPYZP010003604.1, read as the reverse complement.
TTAAAAAATGTGTGTTGTTTTTAACGGGGATGCCGAAAAAACACGTGACGCTTTTTCATATGAACTTACACAATATCCACTAACTTTATTTGATAAAAAAGGTTTAATGAGAAAAACGCCAAAATCAAAATTATATGCGTTGTTCAATGTTCTTCATTCATAATATCCATTCTTATGTTTTAATGCATGAATATATAATAATAATAATAATAAGTACACGTCTCATATTGTTTCAGATGTAGCTACGGCTTACACATGAGTCAATAATGAACTTCACTACAAGTCATCATAGAAAGGCGCTAAAGAAGTTTGTTTTCGTTTTTATCTGTGGTCGTATAAAAAAACAAAATTTATAATAATGCTAAAAGATATTTCAAAAGTATATTTCAATAAATTTTTCTCTATTCGTTTTCAAGGTTTTACTAAATTTATAATGAAAAAGAAAATAAAAGAAATAATTAAATTTTTTTTTAAATAAAAATGATAGCCTTCAATTCTGCGTATTTTCATACGTAAGCTCTTTACTTTTCGAAATTCTTCGCAAAAGTTATGCAATTAGTAAATTACTTTTTTTTTACACATCAGTGTTTTGTTAAATGTATAAAAATAAAACAAATAATTTTATATCAAGTACATATATATTTTATATCCGATTGTAAATATCGACGTAATACTACAGGAGGAACCGTTTGCTGTGTATAAATATATAACAACTATGGTCCAATTATTAGTGGTTATAAATCTAATTTATAGAGTAACAACAGCGAGAAACATTCAAAATTATGTTGCGATTATTCAAAAGTACACGCACGAGTATTGTACATTTCTGCCGCGCTCTCACTTTTTCTCACTCACACCCACATAATGTCTCAGTATATTTTCTCTGCTCATTTCACCTATCGCTGTTTATTTTATATCTCCCCCTTTCAGTTTTGCGTATTTTTTTGTTTTCGCTCACACTCATTTTAGTTCGCGATTTCGTTGTTTCCCCATTATGAGATACCTTTTTTCATTTTTCTTTCCTTTTTTTTTATCTGGCTCGGTTGGTTTTTAGTGAGCGAGTGTCCATGTGTGTGTGTGTGTGTGTGTATGTGTTTGTGTGCGTGTACGTATGTGTGCGCGGGTTCGCGTTAATGCATATTCCGCACTGCAATGGAAGCGGAAAAAGGTGAATTTATTTAACGCAGCCTTTGTGGCTAAAGTACAATGATAATTTAACGGTGGTGGGTTTGCTTGGGCATTTTCATATTTATGCCTTCCGCTTGACGGAACCGCGACGGCGAGAATTGCGTTTTTCAATTTGTTGCCTATATAAACATAGAGCGAGAGAGAGAGACAGAGAGAGAGAGAGAGAGAGAGAGAGAGAGAGAGAGAGGGAGGGAGGGAGGGAGGGAAATTGCTAATTACGTTCCTACCTATAATCGAATTATATATACAAATTCGAAGGCCTTTGTGATGATGATTGCCGTGCGATACTCTTCTATATCCATTGAACACAGAGCATGATGGTATGAGCCTATATAACACACATACGCACACGCGCACGCATGCACACACACACAGAATACATCGACTGTCTACGTACATATGCAATTAAGTAACCATGTAGAAACGGAGATCGATTTGAATATATATGACTGGACAGCTTTTTGGGTGGGTGTGTGGTTGAAAGTAAAAATGTATCTACAGAGAAAAAATTGCATTGTATTAGAATTGTTGCTTTTATTGAATTTTATCTATACGTTTGCAAGTTTTACATTGAAGAACTGATATAAATGATAAAATTGAATGAAACTATTGAATATTAATTATAAAGGTTTTCAGCTGTAACAATTGATATTGAGAAATTATATTCGATATATCAACATTTTTATAAGGCCGTATAATTTTTGTAATTCTTAAGATTAATATAAGAAAAAGTAAGTTTTGTAAAAAGGTTTCGGCTATAGTATATTATATATGTGCAAATCCCACGAAATCTGGGACAAAACCCAAAAAGTACTTTTGAAAATTTTTTTTCGAGCACACCTACCAAACCAGGTTTTTCTGG
>JAPYZP010003603.1:0-11331 GCA_030522985.1 Torymus sinensis | reverse complement strand
TTATTTACTCGAGTCAAAAGCCGATGTTGAAGATGAAGAGCTTCTAGATTCTTTTTCCTTTACAACGAAGAGGTTGCACAGCACTTCTTAAAGTGCAAAATTAATTAGAATTAATCCAGAAAATTTTACACAAGATCTGTAAACGGGCGGTGTTTAAACGGACTTAACCAACAGCGAAGGTTTTATTTCGGCTTCACATTTCCGGCATCATTATTTAAGAGAGGATTCATTTTATTATGTTAAAAGACCATGTGCAACCCAATCGTAGATCTCTACCTTATCGGCATGTAAATTTAATTATTTTTTCTCATTTCAACAAAAATGTTAGAAACTAAAAAAAGCACTATAGCAAGCCCTCCGCAATAGTATGAAGAATACCCTATTAAATTTTGAAATGATTACATTCATTAGATTTTTTGCAAAAACGTTTTTAAAATGTAATAATTAAACAGAATAATACTTGAAAATTTTAAAAATATTTTTGGAAAAATCTAATGGATGGAATCATTTATCAATTTAATAGGGTATTCTTTGTAACATTGTGGATTGCTTGATAAAGCGCTTTTTCTAAGATTTTCATTTCCATGCGAAAAAATAATTAAATTTACGTGCCGATAAGGTAGGAATGATTATGTTATTTGAAATACTTATTATTCAAGACAAATTTCTTATTTGTGGAAATTTATTATTTGTAAGTTGTATCGATACACGTTCACATAGAAGACGCGAGACTGAAACGAGGCTTTGAGCATGTTGACATTTTCTGCAATCAGGTCAGGGCTTTGCACGGTGTGTTCTTACTATTACCTTCACTATGTAAAGTCTACTGTCTATTGGAAGTGAAAGAAAGCTTTTTTACTGATTCTTAATTTCTAAATAATATTCAGGTTTCTTTTAAGAAAATGTGTATTTTTTTATAAACCAGAGACTGCTTGGAAAGTCTATTCTAGTAAATTGTACTATTTGCAGGTTGCATTTATTTTAAATAGATATTATCTGCCAAAAATATTACAATATAATGTTCAAACAAACGCTTAATTAACCTAGTGCTTTATCGGATGAAAAGCTCTCCCTATAGTTGACTAGCCACAAAATTCTAATTTCTAAATTTTCTAATGGGCTAAATAACTTATATATAATCTTTGAGTAAATGAATGTTTCCTTTTTTTCAATAAAGGAAGGACACAAAATTATTAATATTTATTTTACGTAACTACGGAGGTATTAATTTTTCAACCATGAATTTAAAAAGATAACTATAAAAAATTTTTTTGATATCATTTATTATTCTAGTTAATTTATACATTAAAATGTACTTAGAAATACACGATTTAAATTTTGTGAATGTCACAAATTATTTTTATGAAGTTTTATTCTTTGAAAAACATTTTTTTTCAAAATGACTTTATGATATCTTTTGATACTTTGTTATACACGGCAGTGTCAATATGCAAATGCAGTTTCTAAGTGCTGCAATATTTTCGCACGACTAAGCTTTTGTTATTTATCAATCAGTCATATTTTTCTGTTTATAACCACCGCTTTATATAATTAGATTTTAACATCTTCTCGTATTTACTTTAATTAATAATGAAACTGTTGTTTTTTCGTACATTTTATAAATACATATACAAATAAAATGCTATGGTATTAATAATTTGTATCTTAACAATAAAGTTTTGTACGACGAATTGAAGAAATAATAGGCTGTGATAAATGAAAACCATGAAATCTTAAAAGCCTCAAAATCTTCCTTTAATTTAAAGAAACTTATATAATTCAGGCTAAATATACTCGGAGATAGATCATGAAATAGGAAGTAAAATATATCATTTATTTTTTGAATTTCCGGTATGAATTATACGTTTGATGTGGATAAAATGATGGAGAAATATAAACAAAATTAACGACGGTTCGGTGGCGAGAAAGGTTTTAAAATTTTACGAAAGGTACATGAAGGTATATAATAAAAAGGCATAAGTAAATAAAAAGACTTGTTGAATTGGCAAGTGCGAGCTCACGCGTATTATGTATAAGAAATGAGGAAGGCTCAAGTCTGTTATACGCAATCAAACAGTTTTGAGGTAGAGAGGGAGTAACACATTAACGCAATAGTTTGGAGTCGAGTGTTACGTCAGTGAAAGTGTTATGGCAATGTGGGCCGAGGCTAACCTGTGAGCCCTGTCTCTCCGTACAGAGTGCGGTAGTACATAACGCTTGACGATCATAAGCACGAGAGTGAAATTCCGCAAGATTATGCTAGGACACGTGTACAAAAATATGTCTACATATTCAGAAGGATCCAAGTTCAAAAATCTCAGCATAAACTAATTTAATGGAATATTTTCAAGACGTTTCAGGAAAAATAAATAATTTGTTTATAAATGATTAATTACATTTTTGTTATATTTATTATATTCCGAACTTATAAATGATTATTCTAAATGTAGTTAAACAGGTGCAACGACATTTCAAGGTCGAATTATCTATGAAGCATGCTACATACTAATTATTCCCGAGGGAATGTGCAGTCCAAGGTTAAATTTACTTTTCCATTTTAAATTATATTGCGTAAAATAACTTTATTCCGGAAAATATCGTACAAAGTTCAGTGAAGCAATATTATTGCAGTTAAATTGATGTAAAATTCATGATACCGACTATTAGTAAGTTCATAAATTTACTATTATAATGTTTTAAGAAACTCGACGAACTTTGTGGAACGAGTTTAAATAAATTTCGAAAATATTTTCTATCATGCCGAGTGTTTTTCTGTTTGAGAACGAATCTTTGCACTTACTTCTATATAATAGAAAACAAATGTTGAAAGACACAAACAAATGTAAATGAAAACACGTATTAATGTTCATTCAACGGTATTGAAAATGTTAATTTGTTTTTTTGTTATGCCATGTTTTAGTAACTAGACTAATAATATTGCAATGGTTTTTATGAGGTTATTCTTTCTAATTAAACGCATACAATTCACAAATACGAAAGATTTTATCCCATTAAATTTATAGTCAAATAACTGTACGGCTAAACTATTACTGTACTTTACAGCTCCAATTTTACGTTAATCATAGTGAATTTCCGTTATGCAACTTTATACGATTATAAGTTTGGAACTATTTAATTTTTATTCTAAAAAAAAAACAAATGAAAACTAGTTTTCGTAGTATTATTTTAATTTTTTAACAATAAATTTTTGAAGCGGTAAAGTTTAATATCAGGGCTCTTTAATACTTTCACGTCTAGAACATTTAAAAACATTTTAAAGTTTGAGCGAATCTATAATTCTGAAATTCCTACTTTATTGCATCTTATATTAAACTGATAAATATTGAGTTTCCTCGAAATACTCGCGATCCTAACAACTAGTGATTCTAGTCTCTGAGAAACTGATTTTGCTGAGGATTTGGAGGTGTTTTCTGGTATTCAAAAATGAATCTTAGTGCCCTCAGTTTAATCTTATTGACCCCCTTTCCGAAGATATAAGCTACTATATTTCGTCGGCTGGGAGGAAAAAGGTGACAACTCAGCTGGGAGCTAAGAAAAGTGACAACTTGGCTACGCGCTAAGAAAGGGGACAACTCGCAGGTTACTTTTTTTCATTAACTTTTTAATTAAGAAACTGCAATAGAGATTTAAAAATTTTTCATGTACTATTCGTTTGGAACCTGGAATAAAATTGATATTTTAAATGTTATGAATAAAATAAAAGATTTATTTTTCGACAAACTTAAAATTTATATTATACGTTTCAATTATGTTTCAATCAATAAAATTAAGGTAAAATAAATCTTTTATACATAAATTTCAAATATCGACTCTATACAATGTTTCAAACAGATAGTATATGAAAATATTTTAAACCTCAACAGCGGTTCTCAACTAAAAAGTTAATGAAAAATAAGTAACCCTTGAGTTATCACCTTTCTTAGCTCGTAGCCGAGGATTGAAGTTATATTCCAAAATACAAACCGTGTAGAAGATAATCATTATTTTACTTATGTAAGATCTGATAATGGATGGATAACGACTTATAGATGTTAAAGAAGAGTTAATAACCTGGAAAAAATTTTTAATCCCAAAATTATATAATTGCAAGTGCATGTACATGGTTCATATTAAAGAAATAGTCATACAATGTTTCGAAGTTTTTTAATTTGATTTTAATGTCTAAAAGCTTATTCTTTCCCTTGAATTATCATCTAAATATTCACCGTTGACAAATTTTGAAATAATTAATTAACAACGAGTAAAATCTAATTGTTTATGGGTCCCAGTACATTTTTTTAAATAACAATGACTTTTTTCTCCTTACAATTGTTTCAAAATTTGTTAACGGTGGATCTTTAGAAAATTATTCAAGGAACAAAATACGCCTTTGAGCATTACAATTAAATTAAAATTTAAAAAAACCAAAACATTGTATGATTATATCTTTAATGAACCATATCTGCATTTGCAATTATATAATTTTGTGTTTATAAATTTTAGCCAGTCTATTAACTCTTCTTCTTTAACTTCAATAATCCCTCACATTATCAGATCTTAAATAAGTAATATAAAAATTATTTTCTACAAGGTCTTATCTTGGGATATAACTACCTTATAATAATCAACTGTCTAATGAAAATTGTTGCAATTACATTTTTACTGTTGGTAACTTTTTGAAAAAAGCAAAAGAAATACGACAATAAGGCCTTTAATTTGCCTTTTTCCAAGTATCAAAATCTTGATTTGGCTGATAATTACAGATAAAATGGGTGAAAATTAGTGCATGTTCTGTCTCCATCTTTATAGTGATCTATAACTTTCAGCCAAACCAATATTTCGATATGCTGCAAAAATCAAGTTAAAGATCTTATTGCTTTCATTAATTTTTCCTTTTTTTTTATTTACCTAGTATAAATATTTTCGAAGCTTGCATAAAAAAATGAAATTCAAGAAATTTTCATTAGAAAACTGTTCATTTGACATACCTATAGTACTAGCTCATGTTTTCGGTAAAGGTGCTTATAAGATTGAAGTGAAGGCACTGGGATTCAGTTTTGGATACCAGAAAATGCCTCCGACCTTCTTGAGCACAGTCCGTTTCCCGGAGAACGAAGATTACCCTTATAAGTACTTTGTGCTAAAAAGTATTTACAGTGGAATCGATATTTTGCATTTATTTATTTCGTTTAAATTTCTTGCATATATATCAGTCAAAAGACCTTCTAATTAATAAACAAATAGGAAATTTTCTTCAGTTTGAATATCCTATAAAATTGCGAATCTCTTACTAGTATCAGTTAAAAATAATTTTATTTTTGCTCTCTAAACGTAAAATAGTGAACAAAATCAGTATTTAGTAGTTAAAAGCTGTGCACTTGGCTTTTTTAAAAAGTCGACATGCACTTCTAAAATAGTGGATGTCCAGTATTTCGGAAGCGCACGGCTTTTAACTACTAAATACCAAATAAAAACTATAAAAAGTACCTTTCAACTTTAATTAAAATTATCAGACAGTTTAAACCACTGCATTAATCGAACATGAGTATCGCCTAAAATTGTTTTAATTAACAGTACAAATAAAATTTCGGTAGGTCACCGGCAAAAAATACATCAGCTGGTCTTCTGAAAGGAGTCATAAAGTTAATCTCTTAGTAGTGTACTTAAATGTCGTTAGAAAAGTGGAGAGAAATCTTCAATAAAATGCGATAAATAGATTACGCTTTCCGCTATCGCATGCAATGCCCGACACGCACTGTGTCAAGGCCCTGCGACGCGGCGAGCGTGCTAATACTAGTGGAGTTACCACTCGCAACTACAACTATTGAAAGAGAGAAAGAGACGTATGATGGTGGGCAACAGCAATTCGCTGTTTACGGCCCGGCATTGCCGAGGAGAGAGAAAGGGAGAGAGCGAGAGAGAGAGAGAAAATAAAGGCATACAATCTGTAACTTACAATTTTCCTTAGTCATACACCACATGTGTGCGCATACACAAAAAACATTACTAAAAAATGCTCAAGATTTGTGTGTGTTTTTTTTTAGTGACAAGAATCAATTTTCTATATACATGTTAAACTTCTTACACATAAAAATTATAATTTCTTAAATGTGTTCGCCTGGTCTTCATACAGAAGTTACTATGTGATTGAGTGACGTAATTTTACGTTGACTGCATCTATAAAAAAGAAAAATTGCAAAGTTGGTGAGAACATACCAGTACGTAATGATTAGAAGCTGGCTAGAGAATTTTCACATTTCGTGTTACGTTGAAACAAACAAGCTCGAAGGTCTAACTGAGTCGTCGAACTTTGCGTAAAGGTTGCGAGAACTAACCAAGAACGTCGAGGAAAACGAGCTAATAGACGTAACAAGCAAGCGTCGCGTAAGTTCGCGCTGTTACCTACCTACGTATGCTACAAAGACCAATCTGATCACTTCTAAGACCACGACCCAAATCCTGTCAAAGACAGTCATAGCAAGGGACTTCGAACTTTTTGGCGTTTTTCTATCAATTACAAGGAAATTTTATTTGAAGCTATAAAATTGTGTATTGCAAATCTTACAGTAATAAATATTTAACATAATATTGCTTTTACGATAGAGACAATTTCTACCAGGGTATATTTATATTGCTCTTTTTATCAATACATCGATCGATAGCAAACCGTATTACTTACGGAAAATGAGTTGGATCTTCCGGAAAGTATTTTCTCAAACTTCAGGAATCGTTTTCTGGTAAAAAAAATTAGGTCTAGTGCCCTTAGTATTATCACACGGTCCCTTATTAGTAAGATATGGGCAATCACATTTAAAATTAGCGCTACTTTCTAATAAAAAAATTTATATTGTAATTTCGCAAATATTTGTAATAAAAGAATCGTCACAAAGAAGATAAATAACCAGATGAAAATAGTTTTAATTAATTTTTTTCGTGTATCGAAATGTTGATTAGATCCAAAGTTATGAGTCTCCAAAATTAGTCACAAAAAATACTTAGAAATTAACTGGCTTTATACCATTAATATACCTGTGTGTGTGAGTGAGTATATATGTGTGTGTGTATGTATCAAATTTACATTAAAAGTTCAGATAGTTCAGATACTTTTCATTACAAAATCTAATTATAAATATAATAGTGTATATTATACTTACTAATAAGAATCTATGAAATCGAATAAAAAGCTGCACTGAGCTTCATTTTCGTCCCAAAAACTGTATCCTTGAAGCCTGGGTAAAATCCGTTCGCCAAGGCTAGAACTACTCCTTGATAGCGATTAATTAGCTCTTAATATTAGTATGACGGGAAAAAGGTAAAAGATCATATTATTTTTTAATGAAAGTTTTTCCCATTGTATATTAACTTATTATTTACCGACTCTTATGCCAAAATTTTGCAAGAAGCAAATTCTGCACGTAGCGAAATTTAACAACAGACACTGTACCTTTTTCTTTTTATTTTATTTAGTTTTTGCAAACAACAGAATTTTATATTGTAAGGTGCTAAACATTCAGCGTCTGAATAGAAACTGACAACCGAATTCGCATAATCAATAGCTAATTCACTCTTTTCGCAACACTTTTGATTTAATGCTGTAAACCTGTTTTATGCGTTATTTCATTTGAGTTCTGCCCGTAATGTCATTTCTTTTCCAAAAACAGTAAACTAAACAGTTTTTTATCTCTTAACACAGCCAACCTTTATGTTTATAAAGTAAGATAACCCCTTTAATATGAATTAATGTTATTATTTACAACACTTAAAGAATTCTGTAAGGTTAATGTATTTCTGTTATTTCACACCTATTTAGATTGTCAAAAAAGTTTAAATACACTTTAATACAACAAATAATAGGTATACAAAAAAGTAAAATTTTGAAAAGGCGATTCGATAATCTAAATATATATATTTATATTACATATGGAAAAATCTCCAGAACTTTTGACTCGTTTGTCAACTTTTTTTTTGTTATGCTATTAGTTTAGCGTGCGAAGCAGATAAACGAGACAGGGTGGAAAATCTTCCATTTTAACCTAGAAAACCAGTTCTGTAATCCATATCGGTGTGCCGCGTACGCTAAATTCTGAGCATGTAAAAATTGTCTAAAAAAGTGTCTGTACCTCAAAAGTGGACCTTTTTAGACAGATTTTTACATGCTTAGAATTTAGCGTGCGCGACATCAATATGGATTACAGGATTGATTTTCTAGGTTACAACTGAAGATTTCTCACCCTGTCTCATTTATATCTTTTGCACGCTAAGCTAACAGCAGCAATAAATTAACAAAAAAAGGTGACAAACGAGTCAAAAGTTCTGGAGATTTTTCCATATATGACACAGTAATTATTTCGAATCCTGAGACAGACATTTTCCGTTAATATTTAAATGATTGTTGAATAAACGATGCAGTATAATCTAGACACTTCTTAATGCATTTTTTAGCATTGAAAGAAATTTTTTTCATTTATAATTAGATAAAGCCGTCTGAGTAGTTTAAAATTTACTTATCGATCATATTTAATTTTCCGAAGATTAAACTATTAAAGAAAGGATATTGTAGAATACTTTTTAAATTTAATAAACAAAAATTTGTTATTTCATAATTTGTACGTTTTCTTTTAAAGATTCGTTCTTATTTTTCCAAACATGCATAGTAAGAAAAAAAGTTTTGTCTTATAAAATACCTTTATACAGAATGAATATTATGGTTTGCTTATAACGTTGTGTTATAAAATTTTCAATCAAAATGAATGCGGTCGTATCGGTAAATTGGTAGGGATTTGAAATAGTAACGCGACGACAACCGAGGCGAGACGAAATAATTGTTTTACTTTTCATTCGCTAAACTGCTAGAATCATGCAACAGCTTATAAATACATCTTCAGAACAGTTTGATGTATCAGCTCATTTGCTATTTAAAATTTTGGTATTTTACAAGTCATTTTCTTTGTCACATGATAACATGAGTAAAATTGGTTTAATCACGTGGAAATTTTGTGGGGATGTAGAGTTTATATCTTATTTATTGTATGAGTTCTTTGGCTAAAAGAATTGGTTTATAAATTTCAGAGATGCTTGAAAAAAGAAATGTTAAAATTGTATTGTTAGCACTCTTTTCAAATTAAAATTTCTCGGGAACAGCTTTATGTGTAAACATGAAATTTATAGACAATTTCGTAGCACTGATAAAAAGAATGACGACACAAAATCGTCGGCTTCACTGTTAAATCGAGCATTTTGTGTAAATACTTGTAAAATGTTCAACTGCAGCGTCGCTATTCCTTAACTATTAAGGAATGGTTCTTTAGGGATAGATAACTATTACTTAAAATCTGTATTTGACATTTATTATTATTTAGTTAGTTAAGTGAGAGAGCACTAGTACTTGAATCCAACGAAAAGCAACGAAAATGCCCAGGCTGTAAAAGGGTTAGACGTTACACAGCAGATACACGCAGTTTTTTGTAAATATTAACGGAGTTGTCGATCATTTAAAAAATATGTTAAATGAATTAACATATTTGATATTTAAACTATACACTAGGGGAAGCCTGGGCAAGATCGGTACGCACCTATAGAAAAAATGTTAATAAACAATAACAAAAAATGTGTATATTATAATAAAATTCTGCATAACAACAAAAACGAAGGTACACGGATATGGGCAGTCTGTGAGAGAATTACTACAGCACCTTGTAAAATTTACTAGACAATTTTTATCCCTGTAGTTTTTATCAACTCGAAAAATCATCCGGGCAAGACGAAACACCTTTTTCATTTTTCCTGAAGTCATACAAATAACGTAATCAGAGCCTTCAAATGTCGTGTAGCAATTAATAGTAATATAATAACAATCCCTCTTATGGTAATTAACTGTGTCGCTTTTACAAGTAACTCTTGACTCCAACTGCCTGCACTATCAGCTTTCCTCGTATTTGCATAGTGCCGTCTTGCCCGGCACTAATGCTTTTTAACATTTGTTAAAAATAATTATGTATTACAATGAATAACTCAATTCTAACGATGACTTCTTAAAGTATAAGTAAAATTAATAGCCCTAAATAGTTTGAAGTAAGTCGCGCATCTAAAAACCAAAATAAACACGTTAATACTTACTGACGAAATCATAAGAATCGACGCTCAAAAGGTATTTGACCTATGTTGTAAACCTGATCAGCACGGGCGCCCAAATCATACTAGTATATACTCAATAATGTTGTTATCTACTAATGCTCACTATTGTTTTAGTGCTATCTATTATAATATCTAAGATAATTGGGTGTTTCATCTTGCCCGGGCGTACCGTCTTGCCCAGGTCTCTCGTATACATATAGGAAAGATAAATTCATTTGGAGGAAGCTACGTGCCAATAAATTGTTAGCGGTTTTTTTTTCGTTTTGATACTGTGTACTCAAAGCTAATTGAATTTCATCTCATTTCATATGTTTTCTTTCAATTTTTTTCAATTTAGAAAAAATAAAGCATACTTATATTTTAGCATTTAGCGTCGACGCTTTGTATAATGAATTTATCTAATACTTAATTCTAGAAAGTGAATACAACGACACAACACAGTTGTAGAAATTACAAAAATTTCTGTAAAAATTACCATCTGTCTCGAAGAGCTACCACCTGAAAATCCAAAATATTGCCATACTTTATAGGAAGTTTTTCTAGATGTAGAATAAAATATTTCTTATAAAGTAGGGCGATGGCACTAGTGGTTGACCATACCTTAGTTGTCTGACATTTTTGTTGTAACAGTTAATCAAAAAAAGAATTTTCTAAACTAATAAATCGTCAAGTAAAGTAGAGATTATTTACTTCGCGATCACTGCCTTAAAGTTCAAAATCGTTTAGTTATTTCTATTATTGAGAAACGTGAAAGGAAAGATGTCCGACAACTAAATTTGGTTCGGCAACTGGTACCACCGCCCTATAGTAATTTTCGCAAAACTTTTGTAAATTTTGCAAAACCATTTGCTCAGTATATACTTTCAAGATTTTTCAATTATGCAACAAAATTATTACCGAATATCAAACCGACTACAGCACATTTTTATCGATTTAATGCCAGTTATTAAGGTGGCTCCGTCGTGCTGGGCCGTATCTATGAGGGGCCCCGGGGGTGCACCAATATATTTTTTGTCAAATGACCAGTCAATTTTTATTTATAGTAGTACAATATCATGTACTACATATATGAACCTATTGTATGTTATGATACATAAAAATAATCACAATACATGCGATGTAAAATACACGGTTTTCGGTTTTTCTGAAATTAAATTTAGATTTTGCTGGTGACTTGATATTTTCTTCACAGAAAAA
>JAPYZP010003602.1:0-11332 GCA_030522985.1 Torymus sinensis | reverse complement strand
TCTTCAGTCTGAATTTCGACACTTTTCTTCAGTTATTTTCTGATATTTTCAGTTTTCTTCTGATTTCTTCCGAAATCTTCAGATATCAACTGTTGTCTTAATTAATTTTTTTCCGCTAGGGATGGTAGCATAATCCCACAATCTCATACTGTTAGCATCATTATACGTCTTGTAGGGTACAAACCTTAGGGTACGTAAGTATAAGCTCTTGTTTCTTTGGTAAGCAATCTATGCTACCATCGAAGAGTGATCCTTGGAACAATTAGCATTTTCGTGCTTTATTATTTCCCAGTTTTAAGTATGCGGTCAAAGCAATTTTTACTTTAAATTTCGCTAGAATTTTTGCGAGGCAAATCTCTGTATAACTCTAAAACAATCAAGAAGCCAATATTACCAAATATTATACACGTGATCCATTCAATCATATAATACACACGCATGCGACAGTTTCGCGAGAAAAAAAATGTAGTGTTAGTTTCTGCAGTAGACCCTGGCATTCGCTCAACTCATAACTCTCACGCAGCGTTTCGCGGCCTCTCCAGGTGTGCGCGCACGAGGGAGAGAAAGGCGGCCACCCGCTATTACAAACGCGTATGTATACGCACAACGATGCCATAAGGCTTGCCCAACTATCCACGTGTATCACACTTCGGTTATTAGTGCACGCGATTTTCTTTTTTTTCAGAGCAAGTATGTGGTGTGCTGCGTATAATATGTGACAATGAAAGGAAACGTCGTCGGCGTTGGAAAAATACAGCAGCAGCGAAGTGGTGATCAACGAGAGGTTCGAAATGATTGTGCGTGTTGCGTAATTAGGAATATTGTTAAGACTCTGTGATTTCATAGGGCGGTTATTATACTGGTGATAGATTTTTTCCAGCTTTTTTTCTTTATTTTATGATTGCGTTAACAATTTTTCTGCTTGGAAAAACAGTCCTTTTATGATTGATAATAATTTGAAGTCGGTAATTTATCAACACTTTTAACGACTTATAATACGTGGGTATACGCATAATAAGTTGATACATATTTGAATGGGATAGACGACCATTTGTGATTAAATACGATAAGTGAAATTTTTCTATCTTTAATCTTTTTATATAGCTATAGTCAAAGAAATCATTGTAATAGCAATCCCAAATATCAATAAAATTAATAGAGTCCCGTAAGTTTTGCAAAGGATCGAAAACGAAATCTATACGATGCGCTTCATATGTCTCAATAAAAAGAGATGTTGAATTATTAAAATCGAAAAATAATAACTTGGGCAATCTGTTGCAGAAACCATATCGTAACCAAAATACCCTAAAACTTGTGAAGCTTATGACATCGGCACGTTTATTTAAAATCAACAAAGATTCATCGAATTATTTTCAAACGTATCTTTAATGATTTTGAAAATTAAGACAATCTCGTTAATTTTCGAAAAATTAATTTTCAATGCACGTTAATTTTCTGAAAAATCATTTTAAATTGCGATAAACGAACCGTGAGCGTATATACAAGTGCCTCATTCTTTGACTGGAACGCGCGTTCGCTCTTTTCCAACTGGTAAAGTGAGACCGCGGAATTCCAAACGAAAATCGACGTAGCCACGGCTAAAGGTAATTGCCCGGCTATCGCCGCCACGCAAAGTCGAACGAATACATACATATATATATATATATATATATATATTCGAGGCATACGCACAGTGCGCGAGAAGGGCGATGAAGGCCAGCCGGCTACACGCTTTTCCCCCATTCTGTATAGTCAATGTGTCCGCCGTTGTGTTCCATCTCTCTTGCGATCGCAGGATTTCTCTCTCTCTCTCTCTCTCTCTCTCTCTCTCTCTCTCTCTCTCGCGCGCACGCGTTATTTATTTACGCGCCTATGCCCGTTGTGGATATGATGATCGCGGACGCCGATAATTGCATGTTCTTCGCTCGCTTCGCTTTTGTTGGGTGTTGTTATAAATGGCTTTATCGAGGAGGACTTATATACCCGAGGATGTTGGACATTTGAAATGTTGTCCTGGCTGATGCGTCGGGGGGTTCGTTTTTTGATTGAATCTTAATGATAAGGTGCGAGATGAGTTGTGTAGGCGATAGCAAGACTTGTTATTTATGCAGACACGCGTTTTTGATTCCCGGCCGTTTTTTGAGAAGCGTGTTTGTACAAGGTGCTTTCAATTTATGGCCAGTCGAAACTGAAAGTGGCAGTGTCTTTATTCATTTCTTTTGTAGATGCTAAATTTAGTCTCAAAGGATAAGCATCTTGCACTGAAGAGATAATTCGAATGAAATATATATACAAGAGTACTCCGCGTATCCGATGTTAAGATGCATAGCTTCGGTGTAAATACATGTATTGACGTTGTATTTTATTTACTTTTGAATGTGTCTGATAATTAAATATACAGTTTTTGCCCATAAAAATTGTTTTTTTTAAATACGAGGCAGGAATAGAACATTAATTTATTACGCGGAATTAAAAAAAGATTCATTAACTAACTAAAATAATATTCATAATGAAAAAGGCTAGTTACTTTATTTATTTTTATAAGTATTATTTACTTTTGTAAATACCGTGTACAAACATGTATAAATTGTTTATTTATCAATGAAAAGCTTTTATAAGATATTTTATTTTATTTAAGGTGACTTATATATATACAAATTTCTTACGATGCTTACTTCACATGTTATTATTTCTAGAAATAATATAGTGTGATAAAAGGATTCTTGAAGTATCAAAAAGAATTTTTTTCAAAGAAATTTAAATATTGTTAAAGAAGATATCGTTAATTGAAAAAAAAATTAACAAATCCGATAAATCTTTTTCATTTTTCATCGGATTTCAATTTTTAAGATCTCATTTTGTTCCTTGTACAATTTCAAGTGCGGTTACCGATATGGTAATTGAAAAATTTTCAAAACCTGTAAAGATACATCCAGTTGTTTATATAAGGTTCGTGTATCCGTTTTAGAGAGTTGAGTTAAACAAATTTTTTCAATATTCATATCAGTAAGCCCACCTGAAATTGACAAGGAACAAAATGAGACATTAACAATTGAAATCGGATGAAAAATGAAAAAGATTTATCGGATTTGTTGATTTTTTTTAGAATTATAGCGATATTTTCTTTAACAATATTCAAATTTCTTTGAAACAAATTTTTTTCGATACTTCAAGTACCCTTTTTTCATAATATATTGTTTCTGAAATTATAACATGTGAAGTAATCATCGTTAAAAATTTCTATAAATAAGTCCGAAATGCACGATGGAGACACCTTAAATTATTGATTAAAATTGATCACTATGGGAGTAAAAATGGTATTGCTACTAGATAAGAAAACTTCCATGTATATAGGTATAAAATGTGTACATTTGGAAACGTAAAATGTAAACACAATATATCTATATATATATGGAAGTTTTATAACAGTGTACTATAAATATTTTCTCTTCATGACATATCACTAATAGGGACTCTTACCATACTCCACTTTATTTTCATAGTCCGATTTCTTTTATTTCTCACTGACGTATATGCATTAGTACTTCACAAGTACATTAAATAATTTTAAATCCATTTCTCAAATTAATCTGATAAATTGAATTTTACGAAATCCGTAACTTTCTTTTAGTAATTCATATGCGTGACTGATCTTTATAGTGTTTTCAGATACAATGCCCATCATTTCTCCTGGATCCTTTAATGTCAAAG
This sequence comes from Torymus sinensis, assembly GCA_030522985.1. Classification (NCBI taxonomy): domain Eukaryota; kingdom Metazoa; phylum Arthropoda; class Insecta; order Hymenoptera; family Torymidae; genus Torymus; species Torymus sinensis. The sequence goes on along the minus strand of JAPYZP010003602.1, from coordinate 7,621 downwards.
TTGCATAACTTTTCTCAAAAGAACATAATTAAGTGAAATACCAGTTGCATTACAGAAGATGTATGGGTATGACCTCATACTTATTATTACATTATTTAGAGAGCAAGTTTTAAGCAAAATTTATAAACGCAATAGTACTTATAAAACATAAATTATATACTCTTCAAGTTTTTCATTTTATAGCTCTACGCCCATTGATCAAGATTAATATTTTAAAAAGATATACTTTTTAGTCGAAAAGATTTACTTTCCATTATATTGAATAATTAAACCATTTTTGACGTTCCATTATGAAAATATGAAGAAACGTGTAACGAAAAAACGTTAATTTTACTGTTTTCGTAATAAGTATCAGACAAAGATTTATATATTATTGTTTTATTATTGCCCTTTTTCTATTAATTTTCTAAAACCGAAATGTGTATATGGCACTATATGGGTGCAAATCTTTTGATATGATATAAAATGAAGCACTTTACAAAATTGCAATACATTAATGTGTCAATAAATGTTGCGGATTTGTCGCAACCAGAATATTTATAACATACATCGAATATATATGTATATTAATATTTATAAACTACGCGAGTTTCGCATTAAAGTTCAGGAACTGAAAAATGGATATAATGTAGGTAGGCGCGCGGCGTATATATAATTATCGAAAGCCATCCACCGAACCTGTATATACCACGCGAATTTTTTACACTATAATAATGTAACTGAGGCTTTCTATGCCGCTATTAAAACGCCCGAACGTATTATTTTCATTGCATCACTTCGGCAGCGTATCGGCGAAAAATTCCACGCTGCGCAAAATCGTTTCAATAGCCGCAGCAGAGCGCTAAAATTTTATCCACGCGCGCGCGTCGATGCACATCCGCTATATAGGAGCGCCTCCTCTAAAATCGAGAGATTTAACGCCTCGTTGCGACGTGGAAATGATAGGCTTGCGAAAACCGCAAGAGACACCGCCGCGGCTCTCCCGTACACGTCAATAATGTCCACAATTATAAAGTTATCAATCATTGGGCCAACGCGCAGGCGCGCAACTTAGGCGTGCAATTATCGCGTAAATTACGCGAAGGTGCTAAAAGTCCGAGTGCCGCAGTGTTTGAAAAAAATACTGGGGGTTTCGCGGTACCACAATAGGCTCGCGAATGCTTTGAATATGCGACATTAGAACAGAATCCAGCAGAATTTACATTGTTTTCCGTACCTACTACGCAATTATGTAGAAATTGCTTTTTTTCACCCAATGGTCTCTGTTCAATTTCCAAATTCCACTTTCGTTAGAAATTCTCTTTGAACTGTTTATAACCGAGTGTAATCCGCTCCGGATCGATGCCTATCATCCATCATAGATATATTGATCCATTCACTCGAAACAATCACCTTCCACCTGAACAGAAACAGAAATTGAAAATTCGCAAAGACCCAACACTGTGTGTGTGTGTTTTTTTTGTACCTGTTAACACATCCATTTCAAAATTTTAATCCACGTCACAACTGGTAAAAAAATCAACCTCTATAGCTCCCTCCCAGTCACACGGCCGTCAAAACAGCCAATCCTTCATTCACAATTCACCACGGCGCGGTACATATACAAACACCTATAGCGTCGCGCACTGTACATCGTTGAGCAACAACGCGCGCGTCACTCACGGGCTAATTAAGCCGGACACATCTCTCTCTATCTCTCTCGCGGGGGCAGCCGCGCGACCTCGGCGATCTCGCGCGTCGCACATCCGCGACGAAAGTGAGAGAGCGCGCGATTTCGGCAACGTTCACCTATCAATCAAGCCGCAGCGCGACGATGACCCCGAGGACGCGAAGGGCAAAAAAGTTGACTCTCACTCTAGACAGTAGCTGTGAGCGCGAAAATCTCGGTACATTATATACCCGTTTGCACGAGGACGCCTTTCGCCGTTTGTCTCTCATTTTCGCGATTTTCTCACTGCGGGTCGTTGACATTTGGAGGCTGTGACCGGCGAGGTGGCTTTTTCGCGCGTTCTTGCGCGTGTTCCGGGTTACGGAAATACGTGCACATTTGAGATAAGTGGTATTCTGTGTCAACCTGGAAACGAAAAGTAGCCTTTTTTAATATCACGTAATACTTCATCTGTTTAATATTCATTTATCATTATTGTGTCAATTTTTATAATATTCAATCCACTCTAATAACGTATAATCATATCTGATGTATTAGATTGTATTAGCCGTTAATCAGACTTATTTTTAATTTGTGATAAAATTATGAAATTTTAAGTAAGATGCACGTACATAATGATACTATTTTCTCCAATATTTTATCTTTTTGTTGGTTTATATAGGTTACTTATAATGTTTATTTGTAATCCACTATGTATTATTATGTGTGATGAGAGTGTTGTCGGTTTAGGATTATAAGTTATTTCATCAGTAAGCATTAATCAAATTTTCTTACTACTATAATTTAAAAAGAATATTACGTTTCCGAATTAATCTAGCTTTCATCCTGTACTTATGAGATCATAAAATATTTTTGACCACTGAATCCAATTATTATATGAAGAAGCAACTTCTTTCATTAGTGTAATCGACACTAATTAACCCTTATCTATCAATTTAGTAGTAGCTGATCAATCAAATTACTTGGAAATTAAATTTATACAAATATTTTGATAAATTTAGATTTAATGTTGAAAAAATTATTGTATACCGATCACACACATACTCATATAAAAATGAACACATGTTGCTCTGTACATTAATACGCATTGTGACGAGTTTAGCCTGTCAGTAAGGATGATTTGACACCTTTTTGAAAAGTTACTTTATCTTACTCTTATAGGTATTGATGTCGTACAGCTGTTTGGTACGGTTAAGCTGTGTCAACGATTGCGCGCGAGGTTACGAAAAACATTATATTTCTTCCATCTGTTGTTAAAAATCATTTATCTGCAACCTATATCTGATGACCAATATTGACAGTTTCATTTTTCAGCCGTTCTAATTACTAGTAGCATGTCGCTTTCTTGCAGAACAATATTCGATTAAGTATTATTACATGTAGATATGCGTATATCTTAGAATGTGTATAAGAAGCCCTTGGAAGAAATATCAAACCATTCATTGATTAACGTCACGAATGACTCTTGTTTTTATTGTAATAGGTTTTATCAGACCATAAGAGCTGCTTTTTGAAAAATATTACAGAGTACTGAGGTATATAAATAGATGTATCAGAAACCAGATTCATCTTCAATTAAAAAAACAACCGTAATATTTATCGATGCGCAATCAAGCCAGTGCATAAATTTAACTTTCTGCTCCACAAATAGTTTATTTTTGTCAGTATTAATGATTTTATTGTATCTCACGAAGGAATGGACGTATCTCGACATAACTATTTTTAGCTTTCTCTTAAATCTCCAGTCTGCCTCCCTTAAAAGTGCATTAACTCCCGTCCGGTTGACCGACCTTGACGAGGCTACTCAGCTGACCCGTTTATTTTTGCCAAAGCAGAGTCGAGTCATAAAATTTGCACCGTATAAATACACTTTTACACGGGGAAAAGCTCGGCGCACTTAATTTTTACCGCAGTCGATCATGTGCGTCTGTGTTGGCGCCCTCTTAGATATACACGGACAATTTATAATGACCTATTATTATCTTGTATAAAAGATTTACATCGGGCTTTTATTACATTTTAATTCTGCTCTCTGGCGCACGCGCGTCCTTGAGTATATTATTTTCGAAAGTCCCTCGATAAAGTAAATCAGTATAGTTTTCATCGCGCCCATACGTATGCATACACGCACACACACAAACACGATATAATTAGCATAAAAATCACTTATGAGATATTAGCTTACGCAACAACATCGTCTAATTATCTTCGAAGCGTGCTATTATTTATTGATACAAAAAATCGTAAACGGATTATATTATACTTTCAAAATCCTTCTCATCTTTTTATTTCAATATTTTCACTGACATGTGTGTGTACATAACTACATCACGTATCCTATTTACTATGGGAGTAAATTGTCGAGTTCACCATGAGGGGTTACAGCGTAACTTTGAGTATACGTATCTTTTTTTATTCCCATTTCTTTTCAAGTAATTCTTCTTGCAGAATTTTCACAACCAAACGTACCTGGCTGTAAACGCTTCATCCTTCTTTAACAACGGTTCCTCAATCTAACGATCTCAATCATTATGGCTGATGTGTAAACTAACGTACGCAATTCCATTACACATGGGTTTATCAACGGGCAGTGCAATGCACACGTTTTTGCGCGAGCAGAAAGATACATCTTGCCAGCTCAGGTGTGCATTGTGGCTTCGCGGAAATTTAAATCTTGCCGTGCACGAGCTCGTAAACGAAACGTTCGCGCGTTGGAAATGTAACCGTTATTAACTTAAACCACTTCGCTATATCTATCTACAAAGTAATTATGGCATATCAACATTGCTCGTGCAAAGTGCAATTTTCGTTATGCAAAGATTTTTTATGAATTGAAAGAAATTAGACGCGCTTTGAATCGTTACCTTTTTTCATTGTAAAATCATGGTAATATGCTTTAAGCTAATTTTATACATTTTCCATTAACCGAAAACATGTTCCGGAAATAAACATTAGTACTTAAAACAAAAGTAAATTTTTATTACAGAAACGATTTTTAGTTTTGCGTTAACCAATATTCAAGCTCTTTTTTTGAATATAAATATGTATTTCTTGCGAAATCCAGTGTATAGTCTTACATTATCAGTGAAAGTTGAGCGAAATGCGGTCAATATTTTCAAAATTTACAGGATAGAGGAGAATCACTTCCTTTTCAATAACCCGAATAAATTAATTTTTAAAATACCAATAAACGCTATTAAAATTAATAAATTCGTTAATTTGAGAGACAGCTAGATAACATTAAAATTATTTTGTAAATATTTTAAAATAGTGTAAAAATCCGCAAACAATAAGTTCATTTAATTAGTTGTACATAAATCTTCATTCATTTTAAGCTCAATCAGTGGATTTCGTAAAAATTAATCGTCAGCCTGAATTGGCAAAGCCATTCAATACCAATTACCCGGTTCCAGTTAAGTATACCCAAAAAACCAGTTCAAGTTCATATACACACACGTATGATCTCCTTAAACCGAGTCATCACCAAAAATATCTTCATACCTACTACGCGAAGCCGCGTAAATCAAGTTATTATCGTATAAATTATAATCAGCGAAATTAGCCCTCGTCGGCGTTCCCACATACAAAGCAGCCAAACGCGACAACAACATCACGTGTGTCCAGCACTTCTCCGCTCGAAAAATCCCGAATCCCTCGCGGTAAATCATCCTTCAACCGGCGCCAGCAGCGTGAAAGTGAAAAAGATTCGCGAACACGTTTATATGCATGGCAAAAAAAAGAAAGAGAAAAATGTCCACGATTGCGAAGATGGCTCAGGGGCCAGCGAGAAGTTAACGATAGTAGCCGCGCGTGAGCGTGCGCGTGTACGCAGCATCGTGACACGAGGAGAAAGACGTCGCGCGTCCACCTATAGACACCGGCTCGGGCGCGGGAGGGATAGCAGCAGCAGCAGCAGCGGGCGCAAGGCTGCGCGCCGCGGCAGCCGCGACTTCAGTCTCACAATCGCCTTCTCGCGGGAAGGTTGGCGAACCCGCGCAGCGAGCGCACACGACGAGAGACAGGTTTGAAAAGCCCGCCGCAACCGGATTCCTCCTCTCTTTCTCCCATTTCTCTCTCTCTCTCTCACACACTCTCTCTCTCTCTCACTCACTCAGTCTCGGCGCTGCCTGTACACGTGGAAAATCGGTGGACGAAGCCCTCGCGAGTGTCGTCGTCGATTGGTACATGATAATCCGTACGCGGGAGGTTGTGCGCGTGTGTGTTTTCCTCGTCTCCGCATCTCTCTCTCTAGGGGCTTTATTCGCCGCGACAGTGAAGGAAAAGTGCGAAAAGTGTTGGCAAGTGTGGCAGTCGGAGTATGAAAGTCGGATGAAAGTTCGTAACACAGGTGGGCAAAGCGCGTCTAGGCTAATGCTGGATTTTCCACGTTCGAACTGGGGAAAAGTGAGCCTGCTGCAGGCGTCGACCGCCGAGGCGAAAACAAAACAAATCGCCGGCGATTAGCGCGGAACGCGAGTGCGTTTTAATCGTGAACTTTCGATATTCCAATTAAGAGAGCCTTATACACTCGAGCGCGAACTTGACTCGGGTATATATAGAATAACAAAATCGGTGGCGAGGATCGGTATATCGATATGATGATAGCTTTTTTAGGGACAGGAACGTAACACCGTGCACTACTCGCTTTTCGAAATAACAGTGGCGCAAAACAAAATCTCGTTAATAACGAACGGCGACTCATCGCAGGAAGAAGAGAAGCAGCAGTGGCAGCAGCAGCAGCAGCAGCAGCAAAGCCGACCCGAGATAGGAAACATCATGCGCTTGGCTAACGAGGAGCGCATCGCACGTGGGTGATAGATCTCTCGTCGTTTAACGAAAGCGAGCGCCTCGCAGGGAGCCGCGGAGGAAGAGAGCAGAAAGCCGGAAAGGTGGAGGAGGCAGCAGCGGCGGCAGCCTAAGGACGACGGCGACGACGACATCGTGGCACGCGGGTGAGTGAAAGCTAGCGTAACGGAGCGCGCACTTACTCGCGCGCGCGTTGTTTTTTGCCGGGAAATAATTACGCGCGCGCAAGAGTGCCTGCCTTTATTATATATGTATAGATATAGATATAGATATCGTGCGCGCGCGCGCCTGTAAAAGTTGCGCCGAGCGATCGATGATGTAAAATCGGCGCTGCGCCGCGAGAGAGTTCGATTTTGAAATTCGATACATTCGGGATGTGTGCGACGCGCGCACATTTCGACACGAGTGTGTCTGTGAATGCTAAGGACATGCGTGTGTGGTGGTGGTGAGGAGGAGGAGGAGGATGATGCGCGAGGATCATCGACGCTTATAGAGCGAATCACTTTTCCCGCGCGAGCGAGCATATTATATACGATAAGTGCGACTATATGCTACGCTTTTACTTTCCTGAGCTTGCGGCTGTGGCGCGCGCGCTTTTCGCGCTCTATTTGCGAGGAAGAAACGCCTTGCCGACCCGAATGTTCCTTAGTTTGGAAATCCTTGCAAAGGTATTTAGGGGGAAGGGGGATTTCGATGATTGACTTTTTTTCTGAGTTGTCTAATGTATCTGAATACTTCGTTTTATAATTGATTGATGCTTCATTGCGAAATTCAAAATTCGAATGACCCTACTTTCGAATTTAACAATGAAGCTCCTGTCTAACATATCGTATTTCGGCAATAGAATTGTAATAAGAATTTGACTAGACTTTCCAATAATTTGCTTCGAAAATAGGACGTCGATTCTGATGGATGTACACGAATATACGAATACAATTTCAGACTCTTCTATAAATACAATTATTCGCAAGATTTTGAAATTAGGAACCTTTAATTGGCTGCTCAGTATTTACGTGAGGTAATTCTAAAATTATTATTGTGCTATAGTGTACACGGAGAAAAATGTTCGATGAAAAATTATTAAATTATCTGTTAAAATTTACTATACTACATTGGAACAGGGGGACAGAGTTGAAATGTATTAAA
>JAPYZP010003601.1:0-11332 GCA_030522985.1 Torymus sinensis | reverse complement strand
GAAATGTACTAATACTATATTGAAAGTAGGTGATATTTAAGTTGCATTCACATAGGAAGTATAAAGTTAGTGGTTAAATACCTGGAGTCTTATGACGGCAGTGCGACCTCGAGAAGCAGACGAGCATATAACATACCTAGTGATGTTTTGTGCACTCTATACGAATGCATGAGGCTAATATATTATATGTACCTCGCGGAGAAGTTTAAAAGGAAAAAATTGAAAAAGCTGTAAAAAGACGGTCTAAAAAATTATCAGGTTTAGGTATACATACATTGTAAATGGTATATACATGGGTATTAAAAAGGCTAATTGTGTTTTACTGCAATTACGCCCGGACTACTATATACAAGGTATTTTGCAAAGTGTCCATTTGTGTCTACGTGCGTATATAATAGTATATGAAATGCGTCAGCAATTAGAATATATGCATATGACGTGGTGGCAACAAAGTATTATATTATATCGAATATTTTCTTTACTTATTTTAGAAGGACTAACTTGAAAATTACTTTCGCTCCGGACTTAAAAATAATACGCACCACGGGGATAAGGACAGCTATCTAAGAGCACGTACATGAGCAATTTCTGAGAAATTTCCCTTTTACGTAGCCAAAAATTTTTTCTTATTTTTGCCGACGTAAGTAAAAGGGAAATTTCTCAGGAATTGCTCATATATGTTTACTCGGGCTCTGGACTTTTTCCATTCCTATAGATGCGTAATATATTACGTGCTATAGTTATAATGTTTATACTTAATCCTTAAAGCCCCTTTTTACGCATATGGGCTCAAATAATTTTATTAGCGTTTCAACTTGATTATGAAGTGCAACATCACAAAACGGATATAGGCACATTAATTATTTGTTCTAAATTTCTAATATCAAATATGAAGAAATATACAATAATTGTATAAGTTGAAAAATCGGATGTACTTACCCGACCCATAAATAGATTCGCGATTATATTATAATAAACCGTTGCTTGTATTCACTCAGATTAAACTAATAAAATGAACTTCTTCCAAAGATTAAAAAAGTTTATTATAATTGCAAATGAACTTTTTATGCGAAAACAAGATGGCGGAGGTTGCTAATTATGAAAATTAGAATGATTTCATCGTTATTTATCTCTTGCATCATTTTTTTAATCGCGTGGCCTTTTTTCGCTTATACTTATATGAGTAATTCTACAAAACTACCACACTTTTTGTGTCACAAAACTGGCAAAAATTTTTTTTAAGAGCTCACCTCACGGACATATTTTTTCTCAATCTTTATTATACCTTATATTATACGAGAAAACAGTTGAACAAGCGAAAATGGGTTTGTGACACCGTTTTAGGAAAATATCCATTTTAACACACCCCATCGTAAAGTGCGTACTTTATTCCCTGCGAAGCGGGAAAAAAGGGCTACCTTCATTCCCTACCCCCACTCCAGTTCCCAGCGCCACGCGTGGTTTATACCCGAGCCGAAGGCGAGAGTGAGGTTAGACAATAAATAAGCAGCATTTTTTCCCTTTTCGGCGGGAATCGAGTATGAACTTTACGATAGTTGTGATAAAAAGTTGTATATTGCACTCGTGAATATATAGTGGTAGGTTGTGCGAACCTGTGCGATTGTCGTTCTTGCTTCGCTCGTGCGACAACCGACTTTTTTCCCTTGGTGCATAATATACTATTTTTCTTATGGTAATTTAACATGGGAAAAATGGACGAAATATAGTCTGTGATGATTAACCAATAGCAAGCTATTGAAGTGGCCAACAAATATTCCACAAAAAGCGATTAAAGTAGAAGAAAGGAGCTTTAATTTAAGATAAAGTTAAAAATTTGAAAATCGCGAAAAGTGAAAAAAAAAAATTTAAGAATTACGTGGATTGGGAAAAAATCGCTTATTTTTTTCACTTTTCGCAATTTTCAAATGCATGTAACTTTGCACCAAATTGACCAATTTTAACGATCTTTATCTTAAATTAAAGCTCCTTTCTTCTACTTAAATCGCTTTTTTGTGCAATATTTGTTGACCACTGCAATAGCTTGTTATTGGTCATCGAAGTCATCGAAAAATGTTAAAATTTGGCTATAAATAGGGTAACTTCACCAGTGGTGGAATGGGCACCAGTGAATGAACATTTTCTTCAAATATATGAAAATATCAAGCTTCCTATGTATTGTTTATCTAATATGACGATAATTTTAGAATCCTTGAAATTTTTATTAGATTTTATATAGATTCTGCATAAAAAAATTATCTTGTTATAAGAATAAAATCATAAAATCGCCGCTATCAAGTGTTCATTCACTGGCGATGAATTCATTCACTGGTGACACGCATTTAGATACTAAGATTGACTGTACATTTACTGGGTTTTAGGAGATATTTACAGATATTTATTAAATAAAATTTTTACTTTGATTGTTTATTCAAAATTTGCTCACCGACGTAATAAGTTTGAACATTTTAAAAAATAAATTTCAAAAGGATTATACTTTTAATCCATTTTGCAATGACTTAATTAAATAACAAAAGTTACAATTTCCTTATTCGTTCATTCACTGGTGAAGTCACCGTAATACTTATTCAATCTCTTTTCACTCTTTTTGAAAATATAAAGAAAATAAGCTCTGCCTGGTTAAATCAATATATATTATAATATTATATCGATTTAATATATAATTATATATTAAAAATATTATGATCATAAAACTAATAATTTAGTTGTTATATACCGTTATGTCAATTTTATAATAAAATAATTAATAATTAATTGTTTATATATTATTCTGCATATTATGTATAATATATCATGAACCACCAAGACGAGTTTTCCACCTCTGGAGTTTACTCAGCTTTTTATATACTTCAAATTTTCAAAAGTACCTCCGTCACACGCACACGTCAAATACCTACACCAGGTCGAAAATGTGTCAATTACATGCTATAATATTACCGGCAAAGAACCTTTCGATGTTATCGACCGCAATATACTTTATGTATGTTTACACTTTTATTGTATATATACATACTTACCTACGTAAGACTGGAGAGTGGAGAGTAGTGGGGACTGGTGGGTGCTCCAGTCACGAGTAATGACAGAATTTTTACCGGACTCGCTTAATTACACAAGGTCTCAAGAAAAGTTTAAATAAAAGAGTATAAAACTCCATCAGAATGTTAATACGAAGGAAAATCTTACCGCGAACGGCGAGCGATATTTTCTCCGTTGTATTTCTACTAATAATTGTGCCTCTGATTTATTGGTTTGAACTGTGGGTAGTTTTGCCCCAACTTTATGAATATGGAAGCATTCCTTATTTGTTTCACTTCTGTTTGGGAAGTTTCATTATGGTTAACATTGTTGGTAACTTTACCTACACTGTGATGTGCGATACAAGTGTTCGTCAAGTTATTATACCAGCCAGCAAAGCAAATGTTAAGGAAGGCTGGAGATTATGTAGCATTTGTGAGACAGTTGCACCTCCTCGATCCTGGCATTGTACTACCTGTGATACATGTATTCTGAAGAGAGATCATCATTGTATCTTTACTGCATGCTGTGTTGGACATTACAATCAACGATACTTTTTGATGTTCATCTTTTATTTATTTGTTTCTACATTGTACTCTTTTGCTTATAATAATTATTTTATTTGGAGCAGAATCCAATTTGAATTTCCAATGACTATTATAAAATTGGTATTTCCAGTAGCTATTTTTATTTTTGGATTTGATGGTTCTATTGATCAATTTTATTTGATGTTATATATTGTAACAGTAATAGGAATGCTATTTACCGGTACTCTTTGTGTTTATCATTTCCATCTTGTCTATAGTGGATGTACTTCTTACGAAAGAAATAAAAAAAATTTCATCTACAGTTTAGGATGCAGACAGAATATAAAGGAAATTTTTGGAGAAAAATGGTACCTAACATGGTTACTACCTTACGTTCCTTCAAAGTTACCCCAAGATGGCGTAACTTGGCACAAATCAAGCCTATGGAATATGAATAATACAAAATACAAATAAAAATTTTGAGTGTGTTTGTACATTTAATATTGTGAACTGTTTGACAAAAGTATAAGTGAAACTCATAATGAGAGCAAGTGTAATAATTCTGTGTAAATATATAGATTAATTAACTGTTTCATACATAAAAAATGAAGTTCACCAATTTTGTCATTGAAACTTTAAACATGCATTTGACAAAATTAATAGACTAAGCTTCATAATTATGACAAAAACTTGTTTATATTTGTACATGAAATACATTTTAATTAATTATTTCTGTATAGATTGATATGCAGTGTTTGTGTATGTTATTGTATTCAATTAAAACTCATTTTTCACTTTTTTTTCAAAGAAAAAGTTCGTTTTAGTTTGTCTTTTTACTACATCTAATATAACTTAAATAGGTTTCATCATTGAAATTTGTTACTTTAAATGTAGTTTAGTTCATTGGAAACAGCAGACAGCGAACAAGGTTATAATTGCAGGATATATAGTAATAACAACTGTACATCAATAATTACTAATTTTTAATATATTTATAAATACTTGCGTGCATTTGCTGTGATATAAAATTTGCTTGAATGTGCGATTAAATCTGTACACACATTATTTGCATCCATTCTAAATTTGCAAATGTAAATCATATGTCAGAAGAGAATAAAATTTTTTTAATAGAAATTTCATTTCTTTTCGTAATTTACTTTTCCTATCCTTCTACCTATATATTTATCTCTCATATTAAAATGCATGCTTAATTTTTATTATTTTATTTTTTATCCAAATTATATAGCTAATACATTCGACACAGAGGTGTTCTAAGTAAAATATTTTAAATACTGCTTTCTCATTGGCTCGGAAAGTGTCATAATCTCAAGGTTGTCAGGTTGGGATAGGGTTAATATTCGATTGTCGGCGAATTTTTTTTCTCCCGGAGGAAAAACATTTGACGTGCATGATAAAGGCACCGTGTGATTTCGACTAATTGTAAATATTTTTTTACTTAAACTATAGTTTTATTGCTGTAATCGATGGCTTCGCCAGCTCCGAAGTCTCCTGAGCAATCGGAAAAAAGCCGAAAATATGATAGACAGTTGAGGTAAAAGTACTTTGATAAAACAAAATAACATTCATTTTTTTAAATCAAATTATTGTGCTTTCAATACAAATTATTTTGTTTTTACTGGCAATATAGTTTTAAAATCAATTTGTTACTATTGTTACACAATTTAATTTTGTGCTAATATAATTTGCAGGTTATGGAATGATCATGGTCAAGCTTTACTTGAATCAGCACACGTTTGTCTTATCAATGCAAATGCTTTAGGAACTGAAATTATAAAATCACTTGTACTGCCAGGAATTGGTGCCTTCACTATTATCGATGGAAATAAAGTGGAAGATGAGGATATCGGATCAAAGTAAGGGTCATCAGTAAAGATTACTTTTTACTACTACTGTGAAGTTAGTAATATTGAAATTCTACTTTTGCAGTAAAAAGTACAAATGCATGTTTTTAGTTTTTTTCTAGATTCAGATAGTGCAGGAAAATCTCGTGCTCAAGTAACAACTCAATTACTCCTTGAATTAAATCCTGATGTTAGAGGAGATTACATTGATGAAGGACCTGAACAAATTTTAAATAACAGTCCAGATTTTTTCAATAATTTTACTGTGGTGATTGCTTGTGCCATGCCAGAAAAGTAAGTGCAGTTATGAGTGTACTTGTTTACAAAAATATTGATATTCTAATGTATATTGAGAGTTTATTTAGCAGTATATCTTCATTTTAGGTCACTTCTCATCCTAGCTAAGAAGTTATGGGAACTTGACATTCCCTTGATAGTATGTAGGACAATTGGATTTGTGGGATATGTAAGAGTTCAAATTAAAGAGCATACAATTATAGAAACTCATCCAGATAATGAAAGACCTGATCTAAGACTTGACAAACCCTTTGAAGCTTTGAAAAATTATTTTGATGCTATAGATTTGGATATCTTAGACCTAAAAGATCATTCTCACACTCCATATGTAACGATTCTTTATAAGTATTTACAAAAGTGGAAAGAAACTCATAATGATATACCAAAGAACTATGCTGAAAAAGAAGAATTTAGGAATCTGATAAAAAATGGTATTAGAAAAGATGAAGATGATATTCCTGTTGATGAAGAAAATTTTCAAGAAGCTATTAAAGCAGTGAATACTTGTATTTGTCCTACAACAGTACCTTATTCTATAAGAGAAGTGTTGAATGATAATAGCTGTATAAATTTAAACGCTAAAGTAATAATTCTATTTAGTATTTTCTTAATCATTTCACAGACAAAATAATTAACTAAAAAAAATAATTGTAGAGCAGCTCATTTTGGATTATTGCAAAAGCGATTAGAGATTTTATGGAAAATGAAGGTGATGCCCTTTTACCTCTAAAAGGTAACTTGCCTGACATGGTAGCAGATACTGAAAAATTTGTTTCTCTTCAGCAAGTGTAAGTATTTTTTTGTTACTGAATAGGTTTGTACTATAAAATGATTTTTCCACTATACTCTAGGTATCATAAGCAAGCAGTGGCTGATGTTGAAGCAGTATGGAGGAGAACACTGCAATTGTTAAGGCAATTAGGTAAACCATCTGATTCTATACCTGAAAAAGATGTTAAATTATTTTGCAGACATGCCTCTGAACTTGGTGTACACAGAGGAACAGCCATTGCTGATGAATATGATCCCAAACTAATAAATACTAATGAAATAGGTGAATATTTACAATTGATACAAATTTAAGTATTTAGCTTTTGCCTTTTAGATACTTTTTAAAAAGTACTTATTTCGTATTTTTAGCGCAAAGTTTGGAAAATCCTGAAAGTCTAATGGTCTATTATGTGGTATTAAGAGGGGTTGAAAAATTTCAAGCTGAATATAATGCCTACCCTGGAGAATTTGATGATCATGTAGAGCCAGATATTGTCAAACTTAAGGTATAAATGATATAATACACAGAAAACTTCATTTTTTAGACCTAACCACGAAAAAATATATTTTGGGTCCTTCAAAACCCCATTTGAGTGTTTTTCACAATTTATGTATGGATGGATGTACAAGTATACTTATGTTCCACTGATATCTGAACAAGATTTTAAATGATTGGGTTCAGATTCATAGAATTAACTTGTGATATTATAAAAAACTTATGATTCTATATGGAGACAAATCAATTGTAAAATGTAAAAATGAGAGTATATTTAAAAATCATAAAAAATCGTTCTTTGAATCTAACCTGCAGAGATGAGATTTCCAATGAAAATGTTAACAGAAATGGTAGATGAATGCAATTGAAAAATATGTTTTTCTTATTGTAACTTTTCCCGGCCCGCTTATTTATACTAAAAATGAAAAAGTTTAGCAAGGATATGAAAATTGTAATTAATACATTTTATTTGATTTTAGGCTTGCATATCAAAATTACTAGGTGAATGGGGATGTGGACCACTTTCAAAAGATGACTATGTACATGAATTTTGTCGATTTGGTGGAGCCGAAATACATACTGTCTCTTCAATGATAGGTGGTCTTGTTGCTCAAGAAGCTGTGAAATTCATAACACATCAATACAAACCTATTAACAATACTTACCTTTATGATGCAGCGACGTGTAATGGGGCCACTTTCTTATTCTAAGTTTGAATAAAACATCGTTATTATTTTAATTATAGTATTTAATAATTGAATTATTACGAAATACAATTTTATTATTTGTATAACACTGATGTATATTAATTACAATTCTTCACCAGAATTCTAATCCAAGAATAATGGATAAGGCTTCCAGACTATTACAATTTATGAAAATTTTTACATATAAATATCTTAAATCAATGCATTTGGTTATAAAAAATTTATCATTGATTATCAGCGAGTTGAGGTACGAAAAATATCTTAAGTATAGGAAATATGATTTACTTGAACTTAGCCAAATCTTCCTCAGTAGTTTTTGGAATGAAGTAATTATTCTATCGCCTGCCTCTACCTCTTCCTCTACCTCCACGTCCACCTCTGGCACCTCTTCCTCCACGACCCCTTCCTCTTGCAGCTCCTAAAAATGAAATAAAAATTATTCAAAATTTTATAGGGTTTAAAAAAATCTTCATGAAAAATAGATGAATTATAGATTTAATTAGAGTAATGACCTCGTGCTGCTTCCTTCTTTTTAGCTTTGGCTTTAGGTGTGTCGTCTATTAACAATGTTTCAAGGGGTAGTGAATCGGGTAAAATGTAATACCTAATGTTATTTCCTCTTAAACTTAGAGTTTCTAATTGAACTGGATCTCTATTTTTTATAGTCATTTTGACTGTTTTTAAATGTGTATTCATCGCTACATCAACTCCTGCAATTATAAACAAACATTAAAAACATTATATTATCTGATTAGACAAGAATATATGCAGTTAATATCAAATTTCATATAAATTGAAAGATATCTAAACAAATGTTTTTGACATTTTCATTTAGAAATGGCACTTTTAGGCCAAGTAACCACTTATGGAATTTTAGCTCCAAAATGAAAGCAATATAATTTCCTTACCCGTGATGGTGCCATGCACCTGTGTTCCATTCTTCAGTTCTATTGTGACCGTTTCATGGCTCAATTTCATCAAAAATCTGTAAAAAAATAAAGGAAAATTGTTTTTAATTATTTAGTGGCATCTTGAGGTTAGAGCCGACGCGTGGAACTTCCCGGCGGTTGTGTGAGATAAACAATAATTATGCACACGTGATTTACACTCACGGAAATTGGCTTGGATCGTTCTAGCAATCTTACCTGACGAGCTTCATGATGTCGGAGAATGTCCCTGAATACTAACAATAAACTAAATTACAAACACCGGCAAGTCTTCATAAAAACTGAGATCGACGAAACGGCATCGGCAAACATAACCAAACTCTGGTGAGCGTCATTGAACGCTCGTGCGCGCGCGAGAGAGAGTATAGGTATATATAGCTTCGATGTTGGTATCAATGCTTTTTGATCGACAGCTGGTTCACTGATAACTACTGTTATATCTTTTTTTAAACGAATTGTATTTGTTGTTAATCAAAATTGCTCGATTGAACGTTATTATTGCTATAATTATTAAATGTAGAGTGATGAACAATATCGTAAACAAAATTTTGAATTACTCAATTATACTGATATTTTACTTATATTTATATCTAACGTCGTAATTACCATTATCGAGTAATATAGAAACGAATCAAAATTTTCTCAGTATATTTAGATACAACTCTAGTTTTTAGTAAATATATATTTTTGAAATAAGTATGCTGTCAGTGATTCAAGACATTTCCCTATCCGGATTAGAAGAGAAGGATAACTGTCCGACATTGCTGAGACTAAACTACTTGCAATATAAGTAGTACGAAGACAAGTTTTAGTTGCAAACTATTTATAAACTTCGACTTAGAAGTGAGTTAGAAGTTAATTGACCTGTTTCAAAAATTGAATTTCGAAATATATTGTATTAAAAAGGAGCGTTTAATTTCGTTATTACCTTCAAAGATTACTGTATTTTTAGTAGCATTTACATATGTATATGCTTTACTGAAATCATTTCGATAAATTAAAAAAAAAATATTTCTATATAATACTTATACATAAATTTTGTTAAATTTTATGTAAAATAGATAATCCTTCTTAAATTTACACATTTAAAAATATTATGTTACATAACACTAATGAAAATATTTATTTGCAATCTTTGATTATATTTCTTATTATACTGTAGGTTTATTTCATTGAGATTGATATAGTGTTACATTTATAAAAATAACGTGTTCGGCTGTCGTATAGGTTTTATTTACTGGCAAAATTTCAGGAGTTTCCATTATTATTTTACGAATCTTATTCATTTCACATCGCATAATATATCTGCCGCAAATGAACACATTAAGTGAAATTTATGCATGTCTTTACTGAGGTCACTGGCGTCACTGCTCAAATGGACCTAAATATACAGAATACGTCGGGCTAAAAGCCATTTTCGGTTCTGCTAAACACCATCATAACTCATTTACACCTTACGTGGGTTATGTAGGTTTATTTAGAAAAGTATGAAATTTATTCTTGAGTATTTTAACTGATAATCATAAGCACACGCGTTTTAAAAATAGTAAGGGTAATTTTTACTTTCATAACGTTATTATATATTATAATATATATTTGATACATATACCTTGATTTTATTTTATAGATATGTTTATGTCGACAAAGAATCATTTGGCAAACGAATTATTAATTCTATATTGCGAATGTATAGAATTAATAATGACGAAAATTGTCAGGAAGTCGTTTGATCGAAAGGTACCTATATTCGAATAATTCATCATTATTAATACTCGACTGACCCGGTTATATTCAAAAGATTTACAGCGCAGCTTGTCCTCTTGCACTCTCTACACCCCCGTCGGGTACGGTGTTCCACACTGCCCATGCATTGACCGCGTGACGCCCGGCGTGTGTAAAAACCATCGAAGCTCGCGGCGTGAGAATAACGCGCTCGGCCTTTTTCAAGAGAGCCCATCATGTATACCGCCCCGGAACGGATTACCCTATTTTTATCGGCTGTAACCTTCGCCCCGGCAAAATTACCAACGATTGAAGAAAGTAGGGAGTGGAGGTGATTATTCTTGGTAAAACTTTACGTTTATTTTAGGCAAACGATTCGTTAATTCTTCCGTTTATTTTAGATTAATTATATTTATTATTTTTATCGTATGTTATTTTTATGTTTATATAAGAGAACATAAAAGTGCGAATAAGTGGGAAAAATCGATATTTCAACGACGAAATTATATATACAAATGTGAAACTTTCTTTATAAAAAACTTTTTTCACGGAATTTTTTATAATAAAAATTGTCAATATTTTCATAGACTCCACAGACCTCTCAAACGTAATATGTAAAAAAAATCTAATTTCACGAGCCTCTTCGTCCCATATCTCTTTAAATATTCATCAGGTCCTTTACACCCTCTCCCCGGCTCCACCAGTTATACAGACCATTACCGCACGGCGAAATTTAACGCTCCCAGTTCCGCTCTCAACTGGTGACCTTCGCGCTCCCTCAAAACGAGACGCGAAAAATCGAATTAGAAAATATATGTATACAAGTAATAAAAGGTAGGTACTAGACTCCGGCTCGGTGCCTATCGCTTGCGGCAGCAAGGTGACGGTCAGCGGATAGGTATCGCGCTCCGTCCGATTGCAGTCAGATATATGGTACTCATTGTCACATGGAAAAACCGCGCGATCCCGC
>JAPYZP010003600.1:0-27232 GCA_030522985.1 Torymus sinensis | reverse complement strand
GAGAGAGAGAGAGCTGAGGTGGTTTTACAGCTCCGCATCAAAGTCCTCTCCTCCTGCGCTGAAAGAATTTTAATTAACTAATGAATATTTAAATTAAGTCAAAATAGAAGAGAAGGCCACACCGTCGTCTATTCATCGCCTGCGACGCTCTCGTGTAGTAGTACCCCCATTGCACCGTCGTGTGCTTGCTCCCTCTCTCCCTCTCTCTTGTGTGTACTTTTATACGTGAACGCGCGCGTATGCACGTATATACGCATTCTTGCGAGTGCACACATATGTGAGGAAGACACGGTGCGACTACGTGTTTGCGTATTAGTGTCGCTTGTATGGAGATTGATGGCGAGCGTGTGTGTGTACATGTATGTGCGCATGTGTGCTGAGCGGGCGTGACAAAATTTTCATTCAAAATTTCCGTGTCCCCTGTGCATATGCATATATCTGTGTATGTACACACATGCATGCATGAATGTACGCTACATCTGGACCCACAGCGAGGAGGGAAAAATCGCGCCTTTGCCAACACACCCTATACGCGCGTATATACATGTAGACACACACACACAGGTGCGCGAGAGGCACACGCTGCGTGGATATTATAAGCGCCTGCACGTCATTATCCGGCGCGCGCGCTTTTACAGCGCGGCGAAACTTTTGTAATCTGAATTTCATAAATTCGTAATCGAGAGCTGGCCGATTTGGGTCAGAAAAAAGCCAGCCTCGCCGCTCCTCCGGCCGTCCGATTGCAGGCGGAGGAGGAGGCGGAGAGAGAGAGAGAGCGCGTTAATTAGAGAAAACGGAACGGAAGTTTTAATAAACCCTCGCGCAGGTGAGAGGAAAGCTTGTGTGTGTATGTGTGTGGGTAGGCAAGTGCGGGTGTGAGAACGAAATTTTTACGCCGCACGTATAGAGGAGGACTCGCGGTAAAATTAGCAGCCGAACAAGAAGAGAGAAAAAGGGAGAGAGAGAGAGAGAGAGAGGAGGAATTCGGGGGTGCCGATGGAGGAGGAGAGAAAGCGGGGAGAAACAAAGCACCGGCTAGGTATACACGAGCGAACAAATACGCCCGGGTGAATTTCTACGAGGGAGAGAGAGAAGTAGCTACGAAATCGCGAAAAATTCCACTTCTCCGCGCGCGCTTAATTCGGATGAATATGCAGAAAGAGAGCGGGAGAGAAAGGGGAGGGGGGCCGTACCGGGCGCTAAGCGATATTAAGTTAGCCAAGTCAAGTTGATTATATTTCTCGCGTCGGTGCGCGGAGAGTGAGAGGGGGAGAGAAAGAGAGAGAGAGATAGAGCGGCGAACGATAATATTGTCCGAATTACTCTGCACACTTGGCTCCGCGGCAATGCAGAACGGCAGCGGCGCCGGGGTGGGGGGGTAAACGAATACGTGTGCACGGGGGTTGAAGTGCATTAGCGCGCGAGCGTATATACAGTACAGACTCGAGCTGCCGAGTGAGGGATTCGCGTGTGTGCACAGCTGAGATAAAGAGAAACTGAGGCACAGAGAGAGAGAGAGGGAGGGGAGAAAAGTCATTGGTGGAAAACGTATCGGAGAGGAGCCGCGCGCGGGAATTAAAAGAGAATCCGAGCGCGCTCGCGCTGTCTTATCAATTGGATTTTTCGGGAGGGGGGGCGAATCAAAAAGTTTTCAACGATGCTGTGCAATCTGCTACCGCTGCTGCTGCTGCTTCGGAAATTGGTTAGGATAGTTTGCCGGGATTTCGCGATCCGTTGGAAAGTGATCTGCGAGTTTTTTTCTGTAAACCGGTTTGCCGAGCGATTACGGATATTGAAGTATTAAAGCCCGCCTTGTTTGCAACTGTTGAGGTGGACTTTTGCCTCGGTTTCAAATGGTACTTTGTTTGAGCGGTAATGTTTTTTTCTTTTTGGCATCGCTCTGCGGTATACGGTATATTTAAACTAAAATATAAAAAGTCAAAGTCTTGTTCTGTGTAACTATAGTTTACTATATATACTAAATTACAAGAAAATTACACTATTATAGTTGTAGGAGAAGTCTTTGAAGAAACTGTTACAAACTTACCCGTTCAGAGTTTCAGAAAATTTTGAGTAAATGAAAGGTTGACTTACTTAAATGCAAATACGTAATAGAATACGTTCAGTAGCAAAATTTGTGGCATAAGCAAAAAATATGATGAAAATTTAGTTTTTTATCGCATTTCTTAAATATTTACGTATTATTTGAAATTTATTATAATTACTGTCAATTTTACATGTTCTTACAATGAGTTAATTCCATTTTTAAGCGATTCCTTTTCTTTGTCATAATATGTAACAATTTTTACAATAAAAACATATTTTTTAATACTATACTTAATAACACGGATTTCGTAGTTTTATCTTGCAAGGCAAAGTTCCATTTACATACTGTAGGCATCCTTCTTTTTAAAAGTACCGCCCATAAAATGTTTAACCTTCCTTCCCCATAAATTATCTTCTTATAAAGAAGTATGAGATTTTTTATATATATAAATAAAATAAACTTAAAGCGAGTAATTTAAATACAGAAAACCTTTGGCGCGGCCATAAAAAAGCGAGGATTCGTCTGATTTATCTTTGACTCTCAGCTATATCTTATGGATACGAAAAGTGATGTATAAACTTCTTAAACTTATCTCCTTTTATTATAACATCCTTTCCACGACAATAAATTCTTTAAAATACTAATCCAAAAGTGTTCGATCTCTCCGGCATAATTATTACGTCATGGCAAAGTCAATCGAACGTGTTAAATCTGCTGCATTGACACGTGACGTACGGATTCGTCTCGCCTCTTATACTCTGATTGAATAACGCCATTGATAACAGATGAAGCTAAAAATATTTAAGACATGGCAATTCGGAAAATGGCACTGGAAACGGAAACAAAAAGTCCTGGAAATCTGACGAAGAGTAAGTGCACGTCCGACGAGAGGGCGAGCCGTGCGAGAAATAAGTCATAAGGAGAGATCGATAAAGTGGGAAAAAGACAGAGAGCAAGAGAGAACAGGAAAAATCGTGACAGAAAACAGGGGGAAAAGCAGCAGCTCCTGCCCTGCTGGAAATAAGGAAATGAGAAGGGGGGAGGGGGGCGTCGACAGGCCGAAAGGCAAGGATAAGCGTGCAGAAAAGACGGATATCCAGAGGAGAGAGGGTGAGAGCGAGGAGAGGGCAAAGGGAGATCTGGTTCGTTAAAACTTTTAACTCATTCCCTTAGAAATTCATGGGCCCCCGGCTTATACCCCAGCCACCGGCGCGGTGCAGCGCCTGCCCAAGACCCGCGGAGGAGTACAAATATTTAATCTCCCGGCAAGTGCGACGCTTAAGAAGTCCAAATTGCAGGAGAGAGAGGGGGAGCACAGGGGGCGAGAGCCGTCCTCTTCCCTTTATGTCTATCTCTATCTCCCGCAATGTAAGAGATAGAAAAGCAGCGCGTGGCCAGCTCGTTCGCCGTCGATCGAACACTACGTATATCGTCTCGACTCTGTAGTATATGTACGTGCATACACGCTCCCTTTTTTTATTTTTGTAATCCAGAGACCACCCGAGAATTCATTTCCGGGAGCTACACGGCGCTCGCCAGAGTTTTCCTTTCACATGAGGCCGCGCCTTTTTGGCCTTTGAAACTTAATACGCCAGCGTCGATTCTTCCTCTTTTCTTTTTATACTTAGCGCACGCGTTGGCTCGAAAAATAATATTTCGCCGAAAGGGCGAACAACGGGCCAGCTTGTTGCGCCCGATGATTATTTGGGCTGTGCGGTTGCTGCGGCCTGGTGTGTAGGAAGAAGAAAAAAAAGGATTGTATCAATAGTAAATTCGGAGAGATTCATGCGGTGGCGCGGGCTAATTTTGAAGGCGGAGAGGAGAAAGGATTTTTCCAGCAGCTGCAGCTTATTTGAGTATATGTTGCATGATACGGGATCATAAATTGCGCGGCGTGCTTCATCGGCTTCCATTAAAGTAATAAATCAGAAAGTTTTGCCATTTTTGTTACGTTTCCGCGCGCCCGCGCGCGCCGCAGTCTCGGAATATAAACAATATTTTATAATAACAGAGCGCGCACGCCACTGTAAATTAATTGCGATGCCCTGTACTGCGCAGCGGGGGAGAAACCGTGTAAACCATTACAATTACTCAAGCTAAGGGATTCTTTAATCTGGCAAGTCTTCCAGTTAAATCAGCAACTTGAGTATTTATAAAGCAGTTGCATTAACATATTAATTATTCCTCCAAATTTTCCAGTTAAATTCACCTTGAGAGGTACGTGCATTTAGTTTAACTTCGCCAAGTACCGTAGAAAAATACATCCGCATACATTTGTCCAACTCTTTAACTTTTTCTACTTAACGCGTGCGCGCTCATTCGTATCCATTGTATTTTATGAACATTAACTGCATTTTCAACTTGCACTTTTACAGTGAGGAAAATTCTGTTTTGTCTTTTAACTTACAGTTTTCTGTTTTTCAAGTGTTTCACTGTAAGTTTTTGAGTAGACTTGAAAAAATAGGAGTATTTGATTTTATCCTTCATGTTTGTAACATTTTTAACGATGGAAACAATTTTTAAAGGAACTACTTTTTAAAAAGTATTTAAATTTTTTTTTTATAAGCATAACATTCAACTAAATATTAACGAACAAATTCAATAGTATTTAGAGCTATTATGACATGTTTTATGTGCAAAAATATATAGTATAAAAAATGTATTTTACTATTAAGGTAATTTAATAGAATCTAAAGTGCTAACGTGTGTGAAATAGCTGTTTGATTAAATAAAACCATATATAGCACAGTTATTGCATACATGTGCCCTCCTAAATTACATCTCTGTATCAGCACCTGTTGATGTGTATGATTAGATAATTACCTCTAGCGGACACTACTGTGTACGTACATATATTCACCTGCATGGTCATGATTGACGATATATCTCCAAATTTGCTGATCCATATACAATTATTGAGAGCGTCTAGTAAGCTAAGGGAAATCCAAAGGAGCAACTGCTGATTCTATACGTGTGTTAATGATATTTCTATGAGATTTATAAGATTATAAATATGTTGGAATATTGAAGTATATAAAAGAAATTGCAACAGAAGGATGAGAATTGATGATTTGGTTTTTAAAACTCTATATAACTAAAACCGTTAATCCGTTTTTTGTGCATTTTTTTTCTAGCCAGGAAATAATTCAGAATTTATGAGCTTCGGAGTACCTTTGCATAAATAATTCTTTATAATTTTATATTATCAGTTGTAAAAAATTTGAGGTACATTAAAATGTTATTGTAAATAATATTTAAAGATCATTTTTCAAAAAAATAATGCTTATAGATTCTATAAAGTAGAAAAAAAATTCCTTAATGATGCTTTTACAGTTATTACAGTAAATTATGGTAAATATGTATACGGAGAAAATGAAAGGGTATAGTGACCAACGTTTAAAGCTTATTTAATCACGATAGATAATCAAGCTTTTTATAAACGTATAATTGCACAATTTCCGTTTTAGTCTCCCTTTCTGCTAATCTTTCATCACAACATATAGGCCGGGATTACGTATTCGCACTCCCCCGAAAAGAAAAAAATTTGCGTGTTTCCCCAAAATACTACCAAGTGTAATCGTGAAAGTCGTAAACGCAACCGTGCTAATTACTCGTTCGTATTATTCTCAAACCAAATGCCGCTTAGAAGTAAAACCGAATATGATTTGAGTTTCTATTGTCTAAAAGCATATATCGCATTAAATTATTAGCTTACGTAAGCAGGATAATTTCATACAGGTATGAAAATAACTTGCGTAATAATCTTTTTTTTTTTTCTTTTTAACAAGAGAATTATATCATATGCATTATTTGAGGCGATGATTATAATTCAATCGGATAAAAGCGACCGATGTTTTTTGAAAAAAGAACAAAAAAAAAGCGCAATTCAAAGCCATCAAGCGATTTTTCTACACAATAAAACATGATTCATCTAACGGTTAGATAACGCGTTTGTTATGCAATTCCATTGAAAATATAATCCATTTACAGCAACGAAAAATGTAGGGAAAATAAAAAAAAACCGTAATAGTAGTAGGAGTATTCAAAGTGAGGCCCTATCTCGATTGTGAGAGCCAGCGCGCACACGCGGAAGAGTCGTAATATACGTTTTATCAGGCTGTCATCGAGAGAAACGTTACAAAAATCTCGCGCTTTCAGCGCCCGCGCGGCCATCTGCAGTTCGAAATTTAGAATCCGTAAAAGTGTTTTTTGAACGGGCGATTGTGATCGTAAAATATCGGCGCGCTTTGCGCTCGTCCTTTGAATTACTCTCAACTGGGTCGAATAGCATTCCGATGTTCCCCACAAATCGGATCATTCGCGGGCAAAACTGACTGCGCGTGTGCTGCAGGGGCGCTCGCACATTGTTCGGTCCGGGCAATGATAATTTTCCGCAGCCTTCATCGCCGCGAAATGATAATTTCCCTCTCGTGTGCTCTCGCGTTTCATTTCTCGCCTCCCTCCCCTCTCTCTCTCTCTCTCTCTCTCTCTCTCTCTCTCTCACTTCGCTCGTCCCGATAATTTAATGTTTAGTTTATACTTGTGCGTATCAAACGCCCATGTCCCCGTGAATTAGCGTAATTTACGGCTTTTTCTTCTATGCCGCGCGATTAAATTTGGTATTGAAAATTATAATGGGACGAGAATTAATTGATCAATTTTACAATTAATTGAGTTCGTCGCGGTTGATTCGTTTCCGGGTGAATCGAATAATAATAATTAATGATTAAATGATGATACTAAACTTGGACAATAAATGCTTATTGCTTTATAACAAACTGTTATAAATGCTTTTAAAACAATTTACAATTTTCTATTTAATTAACGTAAATTTAAAATACATTATAGATGATCTTTATAGTCATCGAGAAACATCTTGGTAAAAGTGATTGTTCATCAGAATCAGAATATTACGATACTAGTGCCTTAAGTGGCCCATTATTGCACGATGTGAAATTAGCGCCCGAGTGCAGTGGGCCACTGAAGGCACTAGAGTCGTACGATATTTTATAGCACGTTTACCTAAATCCGCTGTCAGGCCTATTCGTGCCTTCTGCAGTTCCATTATCGCACCGTGCGGTAGCGCCCGAGCGTAGCGAGGGCGATGAGCACAGTGCAACAATGGGCTATTTAATTTAGGTCACGCAGCGTGCTATAAATGAATTTTGTATCTCTTTTTGACTTGAAAAATTTACATCAGTTTTAATTGGCAAAATTGAGGAAATTTCGATTTTTTATTTTCAATTGATTGCACATTTTTCATTCAGTAGAGTTGTTGTTCTTCAATTATCGTAGCTTTTCAAGCGGCAATTATTTTCTACCACTATACAAATAAATATAAGGTATAACAGTCAATTAAATTCAGAGAAGTTAATTGACGATGCGCTGCCAACACTTTTTTTTATAATAAAATATATGATCTTTCATTCATTAAGTTACTGTCTATATTTATATTTTTGTACTTCTTGATTAAGCGAATGTACTTTGATAAATCGTTAGTTTCCTGAAACTTTAAGTAACATGATTTGTTACCTATACAATAAGTGTCATATCCTAAAGTAACGTTGGTATTTACGATTTACAATGAGACTCCGAAATAGCACCTCCCCGTTCGTTCGTAATTCGAATTCAGTTATCGCTCTTATTTCAGGTAATAAAATACATCAGCGGGAGAGTCGCCATTATAACCGCGATAATCTAGTCCTTCTGTACTATATTACAGTCGTGCGGATAAAGCATCAGATCAGAGTCCGAAACGAAAGGCCCATTAGCGTAGCCGCGTGAAGTGCACGCGGCCGTGCTGGCGCTGCAAGCGTCATCGAGGTCCTTTGATTAATCAAAATATCGTGGACGCGGGCTGCACTGAGCTCACTTAAATGCCTGTCAACGCGCCGGCTAATAGCATTCAAACATTTCCACAAATCAGGTTACTCATCGCGGCGTAGCCGCCGGCGGCAGCGCGGCGACGGTGGCAGCGCGGGGCTACCCTGATGTCATTCATGAATTCCATCGATCCCCGGGTCCTGGGCAACAAACCACTTTACCGATAGCGGAAACACTATACTCCCAACGCGACTTTATTCTGCCAATCGAATTTCCCTCTGCTATGCGCTAAAAATAATCAGTTTCTTCTCGTAATTCAATTTTTTCACTGTGCCTTTTTCTTCTCTCTCTTCAAGCAGTTATTTTCGTTCGCCGAGAAATTGTACGTTTAATTGTGAACTATTGAAATTTTCAATCAATTTAAGTGAAACAATCAGCCGTTTCGATAAACAATTTATTGCCTGACATACCTATATTTCAACCTTCGTTCATTTTTAATAATTTATAGAAATCTATTTTTATCATTTTCAAATTAAATTAATCGGACTTCCCCGAAGAAATATAATATTGCTGTTGATAAGTTTTAACATTATTATTCAATTGATTATCTGATATACCTATTTCAAGCTTCTTTCATTTTTAATAATTTATGGAAATCTGTTTTTATCATTTCCAAATTAAATTAAACGGACTTCGTCGTGGAAATATAATATTGCTGTTGATATGTTTTATTATTATAAATAACAGGTGAAAGAACGTAAATATTTTCTATACTATTCCAATGAAAGAGCTCATTCTAATACTGGAAAAAAATGTTATATGTTCACCCAAAGATATGAAAATTTTTTATCATGATTTGTTTACATATTCTAATATGATAACTGATGTAATAGGAAAAATGGTAAGGTAACGAAAAAAATTTCTTTACCAAATTTCTAATATTGCGAAAGTAGATTTTTTCCACTAAAAAAATTCTAAAAAGTTTTATTCAATTGTTTGTAGATTTGTCTACAAATTTTATAAACAATTGGATATAATTTTGCAGGTTTTGAAAATTTTCGAATTTTTATATCGGTAACTCCCCCTGAAATTGAACAAGGAATAAAATGGGACCTTCCAAATTAAAATTGAACGAAAACCAAAAAAAAAATACTATTTCTTATTGAATTTTGTTTCAGTGGTCAAAATCTACTTGTGCTGCATTGGAAATTGGCTAACCACATGTTTTTTCGCTACGTTCAGAACTCTTTTTCCTATTATATCAGTTTTTAGATTGGAACGAGTCAACAAATCATTACAACACATTTTCATAGCTTTAGGTCTACTAGACAACTGATGTCACCTTAAAACCAATAATATTTACTTGAAACAAGTCCGATTTTGCTTGAACATATATATAAACATTTTTTTTCAGTGAATGAATCACGTGGGAAAAAGACCTGTCTCATTTGCATTATCTTCGGCTTCCTCATAGAGGAATTGAACGTTTGTGATGGTGAAAAAAGAATTTTCAAGAAAACACGTTCAAATGATATTATGAGTCATTTGGAGTGGAAAGATATTATTTTTAGTTTGTTTTTCTAGAGGAGGTTAGGAAAAATGCCTTTACGCGTACAAAGATGTTATGTGGAGCTCGGCCATTTCTAGCAATACCCACTAAAAGCCTTCCTGCACTGATCTTCTGAGCAGGTCCTCCCTTCGGTTGTGTATTCCCCCCGCGGAAACCGCCGTTGTAGGCATTACTTCGCGAGGGGCAACCTCCATCTTTACGGCCCTCTACACCTCCTGGCGCTCGATCATACGGCTTCCTCTTCCCTCTTCTTCTCATCTTTCTTCTTCTCGCCAATGCGTTTCAGCCTGTCAGAGAGAACAAGCACCTCTGAATGCCCTCGGGAGACAAGGGAACTTTCCATAGGGCCCCGAATTGTTCCTTCTCTTCCCGAAACCTGGGCCACACGAACAAAGCGTGCTCAGGTCTTCGTCAACTTTAGGATATTCGCGCTTCGGTATGCTCCAATACTCTCCAGATAGCTGCAAAAGCCGTCGTGCCATATTTTTCTTCATAGGTAGTATGTGTAAAGTACGTCGTCGGATCGTTTGAATGTGCGAAGTTGAATTTTACGCACCGAAAACGATGCGCATCGACGTACTTTACGCATACTATGAAGAAAAATACATTTTTTGCTTTACTTCTAAGTCGCACTTTACGCCTGCAAGGGCAAAAATAAATTCTTACCCACATTTTTTTATGATGGATACCTCTCGGCTTGGAAAACAGTTGGGAAAATTCTTTTATTTGTATATACAGAAAAAAATAAATACATAGTAAAATCAACTGAATTAGTGAAGTAATAATTCCATTTTTTGAAAAATGGAAATTGTACTTTTCAAGAACGGAGCTTCTACATTTCAAAGTGGAAGAATAATAATGATGAATGAACTAGACAGCAAGTATATATCGAATTAGCCGAGTAAAAATTTCCGATATTCTGAAAATCAATTTTTCTCTGTTTTTCCATGTTTGTCTGAAATATCGCTGTCAAAAGATCCGTTATTTATATAGTTTCTAGACAAAAATGTTTTAAATGAATAATCAATTTACAAACGTTGACTTTATAGTTAAAAAAAAGTTTTGTTACAATAATAGAAGTCTGTAAAAGTAAGCAAACAAAGCTAAATACACATAAGGTAGAATAAAGAATAACTGCGAGAAAGCCCGCCACTGTATTAACACCTTCATACAAAAGCATTGTGACGTTTAAGTAAATCACGACCCTGAAACATTTTAATCGGAGTCGTAACTTTAATTTGAAAAGTGGCGCGATAAAAAAAGCAAAAGCCGAGAAGCTAAGTTGCTCCAAGTCAAGGATAAATCATAATAGGCCACTTGTGAAAATTCAGCACCGTAATATATTATTAGTTTTACCGTAGCAGTCACTCGCTCAAAAGAGCTTTCCATAATATTTGTAAGCCATTCATAATATCGCAACAATGGCCTTTAACAAGCGCCATTACGTCAAGTTTCCGCGAAAGCTCTCTGCGGCAGCAGCTTCTCCTTCTCTCTCGTATATACTCGCCCTCCCTCTCTCTCTCTCTCTCCCTCTCTTTCTCTCTCACCGCGCCTTAAATGCAATAATTTGTCGACGACGGGAAGAGCATAGGAAAACTAGTCTCTCGCTGCTTTATCGCAGAGGGAGAGAGAGCGAGAGTGAGAGAGAAAGAGCGTGCGAGAGTATACTAGCGAGCGCTCGCAGATATAGAGAATGACGCAACGAGAAGGACAGAGAGAGAAAGAGAGAGATAGGAAGAGAGAGAACAGGGAGGGAGAGGGAGAGAGAGAGAGAGAGAGAGAGAGAGAGAGAGAGAGAGAGAGAGAGAAGAGAGAAAAGCCGGGACTGCACTGTGCCGGTGCTCAACAATGCCGAACGCGATCGGCTGAAAATACAAAGGCGAGCCCTTTAAACACAGTGCACCGCGAGAGCGCTGGAAACTCACATACATATACACACAGCTCACATGCGAAAGAGAGAGAGAGAGAGAGAGAGAGAGAGAGAGAGAGAGAGAGAGAGAGAGAGGGGAGGGAGAGTGAGAGAGAGAGGGAGGAAGGGAGAAAACGAGAGGACACAGCCGCAAATCGAATTATCCCGGTCCAGTGTCTCGTCGGCTCATTGTTCGCCTAATAATAAAGCAATTTGGCAACGGCATTTTGGACGCGGCGCGCACGCGCACGTTTCAACGCACATAATACGCCGGCAAAGAGAAAGAGAGAGAGAGAGAAAGGACGACTCTGTACAGGTAGATTGATTAACTTTATTATGCCGCACCCACGGTGCGCGCACACCTAAACGCGCGGGCGCACCGTTTGCCGGAAAATTTGGCCGCTACCTACACTTGAAATAAATAGACCGCTGTGGATATCGATTTTTCCTGACGTGAGTGCATGTTTTTTGACGAAATAATGCCCGTCGTCGTGATGAAATGCTTGATTGATGAAACGGAAAATCAAATGAGCGATGCGGAAGGTGACCGGAACTGAATTAATTTTTGTTTTTTTTTTATATTGTGGTTCTCTGGTTTCACAGTAATTACCGTTATTTCGCAGATATTGCATCACAAAAATCTGAAAGAGCGAATTATAATTCCCTTTTACAAAAATAGCAAAATTATTAGCCGATGAGTATAAAGTCTCATTCCGGTGCTTTGATTGGCGGAATGCGATTACGTGATGAATTTTTGTATTATATTATAGCGACGTAAAACGCCAGAAACGGAAGGCATGCTTTTGTCTCTCTTTATAAAAAGAATGACAAGTTCGGAAACAAAAGAAGCGCAACGCATCTGCTGACATTAATATCTTTTTTTTAATTGTATTTAATTTACCAGTAATATTTACATTATTACATAAAGGCTGGCACATATTATAGACTTACAACTAAAACTTAAAGTTAAATAATATTCCTCGAATTTTTGCAATAACAAATCACCAACTACAAGGTGACTTTTTGTATTTTTATTTCCATTAAATTATAGATATTTTGTCATGCAGTATGTAAATTCAGTTTTTCGGGGGTATCCGAGCCAATTACCAATTCCTACATTGAATTTTACATTATTTAAATTCAGTTTTGAGTTTTTTAAAATTGTCCAAGTCGTCTGATGTTTGTATTGGGTTAACGGATGCTGGATGACAAAGATAATTAATGAAAATAAAAAAATTGAATAAAAAGAATGAAAAATACGAGAATGTCGATAAGTACGTATTGCCAGATAGGCTCTGACATCCATCAATCTATAAAACTAATTACTTTTTTAACTCACTAGCAAGATCACGCGCGGTTCGCGCGCTCATTTTTTATTTGCTACATAATTCTAATTTTAAATTTGCTAAATGATAAGTTTTAACTTTTTATATTTTAATTAATACTTGTATTAATTCTTACATTTCAATAACGCAACTTTTGCAATTACTTCTATAATTTCAGTACGCAAATTTTTAGGCTAGACATTTTATCATACGTCTTTTTAAGTCGTAGAACATAAACTTATCGCTGGCATTCGAGAATATACAAATAAATCAATTACAAACATTTTATTTCCGTTTCACTTTTCCGGCATCATTTTAAAAAAAAATAAAGGATAAGACTCAAAGTATGAAACACAGATCATTTCATATATAGGTTAGTTTCAAAACCAATCAGATTATACCTTAAGTAAAAAGTTTACGTCTGCTACGACCAATCAAAGACTACTTTTAAACGGTCTTAACCTACAGCGAAGGTTTTATTTTGGCTTCACTTTACGGTCATCATTTTTTTAAGAGAGGAAAGGCAAAAATAATTTAATGATAATACATTCAGTTGATTATTTATTTTAACAATAACAAACACGTTTGTTTATCAAATCTGAAAATTAAAATGCTTTCCATTATTTATTTATCTTCTGAGCAATATCGTTATTAATACCGTACAATATAAATATAGCCCTATTGTACATACGTATTTAACAAATAATTTATATTTAAATTTTACATAACAATAATTATAAGCATAATACATATAAAAAAACATTGCCGACGTGTAAAAGCGCGCTAGAATGCATAAAGAGCCGCGAAATCGCAATATTATTCACGTACGAATTGTTAAAGCCCCGCGCCGGCACGGTAATGAATGCATGAAAATTCCGCGATAAATATTTAAAATACGCGCTCGATAAGGTTTTGCGGGACAACAAAAATGCATGACAAAAGCTTTGCTTTGACGAAAACTTTTAATGGAATTGAAAGTTCAAACCGGTGCTAAAGTGAATAACAGTGTTTTGACTTTAAGAGATTCGAAAGGCCTCTAAAAAGCGTTGATCTGGGACTTTGGGTTAAGAGAATGAAAAGTCACTCTTTTCGAGTTAAGTTTCACTTTAGCTCACTTTAGTACATTTACAGGGCAATGTGAGAAGAGCAAAAAGTAGTGCGGAAGACAAGTAAGCCTAGAGTAGAGCGAGAATTATCCTGAGACAGGCGTGATGTAGTGACCCCTAAATCCTAATTGAACATTGACTGAATACTTTTCTAATTAAAATTATAGCAATTTTATTTGAATTCAATAAACATCTTTATTGCAGTTTATTTCCGACAACTTAATAATATCGTCCAGTGGATCATAATATTTTATCAGAATTTCTTAGAAAGCTTTATATACAGAATTTTGCACGACGTAGCTTCATTTTGAGATAAAAGTCCTTTCCCCAGATTTATTCTTACATAATAAGAAAAAGTCAATTTACTTTTCAATCATAAGTAACAGCTTCGAATAATCACGATAAAGAAATCACTCGGACGAAAATTATTTTTACTTTTATATGAAAAAAATACTTTTCGTGTATATACATAGTAAAAAAGAAAAAGTTGATAATAGAAGTATCGATTTTGTCCCTGCCCCGTGCCATAAAAGGAACTTCATTTATTTGCTATTTTTACGGTTACTATACGCAGTCGTAAAGAAAGAGGTGTATATATGTATACACACACACACACACACACACACATTTATAAAAGTATAGGAGAAAAAGAAATTGAGCAGTTATACGTCTTCTCTCCTGCGAACGTGACGGGCGTTAAATTCATCCGGAAATTTAATTTCTAATTATAACAGCGCGCGCGCGCGCATATATGCGCACAGAAGCGCAGCGGCAGCAGCAGCAGCCGAGAAGTCTGTGACAAGGCTAATTGACAGAATCCTTAAAATTCTAAAGTTCCTTAACGCCGAATCCCATTCAGGGCATTAAATATAAGAGCGTCTTAAAAGGAAGAAATTGAATCTACACTGGCAATAAATCCGGGCGCGTTAATTTTTCATCTTCCCCCATCCCCTCTCTCTTTCTCTGTCAGAACTTTCCTAATCCAGTTTACATTCTTAATAAGAAAATCCTTCTAGCCGTGTGCCGCTAGTGGGCTCTCTCGCGCCGTCATCGAGGGCCGAGGCTAAACGCTCGAGACATAACCCGCGGCGCAATATCGGGCCAAGTGCATAGCCAAGTATATAGGAGCAGCGGGCGGAAGTTAAGGTGGAGAGAGGGCGAGAGGAGAGAGCGGGCGCACAGCAGCTCGTTGCGAGCAAGTCGGTGGGGCAGGTATAATTGGCGAGGTTAATCGGGCTTTCAGCGGCGCGGATTCGCCGACGGATAGCCAGCTCTCGAACTCCGGCATAGCGCGCGCGCAGCCGCAGCAGCAGCTACAGGGAGGAGGCATGAAATTCATACGCGTTTCCAATCGATCATGCCATCGCGTGCCGCCGGCATTGTTGCTACATGCTAACCCTCCTAGCCCTCTCTCTCCCTCTCCCTCTCCCTCTCTCTCTCTCTCGTCCGTGATTATCGTCGCCCTAGTCGTTCCAGCCTCGCCGCTACCGCCGCGTGTATTATCCGCGCGATATCGCGCGACCACGACGTTTAAACAGCGCGGCTCGTATATGCTGATGGCTGCATGCAGCGGAGAAGGAAGGAGGGAGGGAGGGAGAGACAGTCGTTCGCGTAAACCAACACACACACACGCAAGTAGCGTGTATATATGGGAGTTATGCCGCTACTGCGGCGTAGGTATATCCTTGAGGACTGGGGCTTTAGTTATTGCAGCGCCGGGAACGTAAAGCGGAATTTTGAACGTTTTACGCTCAGCTGGGGGATGTAGGTGGTTTCCGCAGAGGACGTGTATGTGTGTGCGTGCGTGGGTGTGTTTGCACTGGGGAGGCACTGCAGCAGCAGCGGCCGTTGTTTTGCGTTGATTTAGCGGTGAATGAGCCAGGCGAGTTTGATGGAAATGCAGGGGGGATGATGATGAGTATTTGGGTAAATGAAATCGATGATTTTACGCGTGGACGAGGTGAATTAAAGAAGCTATTCAATTTATACACTGTCATATCAATTACGTTGATTGAATTTTGTCACGTAATAAGTCAAGTTACTGGAGCAAGCCCGTCTTCAATCTGATAAATATGAGGTTCATATTAAACATTGACAAAAAGGATAAGTGTGTGAGCCCAATTTGCTTTGGGTGTATGGGAGGTAAAGACTTTACCAAAACCGTACCCTTCTTAACTTTGAAAGGACCGGAAAGCCAGTATACTGGCTCAACCCATGATCGGCACATGGTCAATCTATTATATATGATACTTCTTTATGCTTTACTAAAGGTTAATAGTTTTTGATCTTAAAAGTTCAAATGAGAACTCTGAAATCGAAACATTCTGAATCTCCCATACCCAAACCAAGTTGGGCCCACATACCAAACCGTTCTTCTTCAAATTGATTACTTTATCGTATAAAACCTTAATATCAGAAAAAATGGTTACTTTTTTATAACCCTTATGGACACGCCTTCTTTATTTATAAGAGTATTGAAAAATCTAAAAATATTCTTACCTTTTCAGAAGGGTCTTTCGCTAAGGAGAAAGATTTTCAACCAAACCTGGATGTCATATTTTTTTATTTTCTGAAATATTAGACTGCAATAAAATAATTGTAGAGTACTTATGAAATAACTTCATTGCCGTCAACTTTTTTTGTAAATTTTTGAATAGGGGTTTTAATTTTTTTTTAATTTAAGGTGACTCATGCGATTTCTTATAAAAAAGCGGATACATCTTAAACTTACTAAAAATGTTCTTTATACACTAAACTTTCGAGCTGTACTATAAGAAAATTATAGGTCAACAACCAAATTATCGAAAAAACTGAGTTTATATATGGGTACATTTAACACATAACATTATGCGAATGAACAGTTTATTGCTTCGTAATAACTTGTAAAAATAGTATATTACGCACCTAGGAAGGAAAAAACTTGGACAGTCCACAGTTCATGAATGCCACCCCCGCCATCGTCTCGGGTGTCAATTTACACGAGCTGTGGACTGTCCAAGCTTTTTCCTCCCTAGGTGCATTATATACTATTTTAATGTACAATATATGAAATTAAAGATTTTTTGTCAAAAATCTAATAACATCATCAGAATTATAGGTTAACGACCAAACAGAAAAGATATTAACAATAATCAATAAACGTTACAAATCTGCTACTGCACATGCGCACTGAAATGAGACATATTAAATCTTTTTATTTTTATGAAAAAAAAAGAATATTATAAAATTTTAATCACTTTTTGACTTTTCACTCTACTCTTTTTGTGAAGAAACATATTTTGAATAACTAGTTTAAATTTGAATTCAAAAAACTTGACGGCAACGAAGTGTTTCACGCTCTACCGTTATTTTATTGCAAAGTCTGATATATTACAGTGGAAAAAAAGATAATGACATTAGGTTAGGCCTTTTTTTGTATTAAAAATTTAACACCGGATTACCCATTAGTTAATATTTCTTAATGTGCATTCTGTTCTGCCGGAGATATTTCTCGCTGTTAAGTTAATTTATAAATAAGATTGTATTTCAAGCAATTCACATTTATATATAACTGTTATGACTTTAATACTAACAAAGCATTAATTTAATTTCTATTTACTATGATTGTGACATCTTTATAAATTATAAATGTACAGTCGAATATATTATTATTAATTATAAATCTAATAAATTTAATACATAAGAGTTTTTGCAATATATAAAATTTGATCACTTCATTTCTGATAAATTACATCTCTTGATGTATTTTTGAAAATGAATTAATCAAATTAATTAACTTATACATATATTCAAATGATTTAAAATTCTACAGAAATGCCAATTTTAGTTCTAAAATTACACATTTATAGAAGCTATTTCCTATAAGTTGGCCGAAGGCACATAATTCCATAACATTTTTATGTCATGAATTGGTAATGATATTCATATTCATCGCATCCAGCTTTTAGTATAATTGAAGTATTTTCAGGTAATGAAAAAGCAAAAAGAGTTTTAATTAAAAAAATCTTAAAGTCATGTTTGTTTGAAAAATATCTACTGTAATATTAAGAAGCTTCTATCAACAAAATATAATATCTGATAATTCGATTATCTCATAATCCGTATCGAAAATTTAGAAAATATTTTATGATACAATGAAATTAATAATACCATTTCAAATTTTATTTTCATTATCTCAAATAATGAATATGTTTGTAATATTGTGTAAAATTCATACCTATATACATAAAGTCGTTCTCACGCCGAATTACAATTAGAAATTCAAACCAAAAAACATAAAAAAATGAGTCCTGTCGGGTAAAATCGATTGACACACACACACACACACACACACACACACACACACACACACACACACACACACACACACACACACACACACACACACACACACACGCGCACACGCACGCACACATTCATTCACACGCAAACTTCTAACACCTCTAATCATGTTTCTGTAGATCGAATTAAATTAACCTAAAATCAAAAATTGTAAAATTAAAATTATAAAATCTTGAATCGTCAAATTACAATTCATTGCCGGATGTACAGATTAATCATACAACGATAACGTCAGTAGACTACAGCGTTATCACAGGCCTTGCCAAAGCGGTCTTAGCCATTAGTAAATTTCTGTAAGTGCTTTATCAGCGGTGAGTAAATCATAGGCATTTGTTAAATTTCTCCCATATTTTAATCCTCTTTCCTTTTTTTTCTATCTCGCGCTTCCCCTTTCTTTGTTACACCCACACTTGGCTCCTCGTCTGCTATCGCTCCCCGGCCATCTGACTTTCTCGCGAGCGCACCCCCTTCCCCCTGTCTTTTTCTCGCTCGCTCTCTTTCTCCTTCTCTCTCTCTCTCTCTCTCTCTCACGGCCGCGCCTCCCCTTCCGAAATAGCTTGATTTATGGCGAGATTTCAGCGATTTAGCAAACACATTGTTTTACAAAAGGCCCGAGCCCACCGCCGCCGCCGCGCAAGGGTTTCGAGATATCGGCAATAGTTTTTTTACACTCGCGGCAGTCCTATCCGCCCACTCGCACTCCTTCTGAACTATCTTGATCTGCGGGGCGCTTTTTTACGAGTGGCGCTCGAGACAGAGGGCAAAAACTATTCGGATTTCAAAAGGCCTCACTCCCCTTTATCCAGGAAGCTTTTAGTAACTTGTGAATTTTTCACGATTATATATACGAAAACACATTTTTCTCGCTCGCGAATATATAAAGTATATTATGATTAATTTGAAAAAGCTTTTTGAGAGAATTTCATGATACAGGGCCCGCGTTATAGTTATAAGGGATTAAAATTTAATTTCATTTTAAAAAGGGTATTTATATATCTGCGGAAATACATTTTTTAATGTGAAATAAAAATTTTCCCCAACGTTGTTTCTCGTTCGCATAAAAATTAATAAAGATAAATGTTAATAAAAAAAAATTCTCATATTTATTTTGCAATATCGTATACGTTACAATCAAAGATGAACAGTCGGATAAGATAATCAGGAAAATGCAAAGTTTTGCCGAAGTAACGAAATCGCTCGTTCGAGCGGGCACTTCGTCAAGTCGCTTAACGCCCCCGCCGATTAACTCTCTAACTGCGAATTCCGGCTACCCTGACAATATATATATATATATATATATATACACACACACACATATATATATATATAAACTCTACGCTCACAGTCGCCCCACTCATCCCTTCGAAAGAATCCTCGTTTAGCGCCCTCGCGTGCAGCACTTCATTGCGTATACTACTATACCACCTACGAGCATGCTGCACATTGAGGAAGCTCTCTCTCTCTCTCACTCTCTCTCTCTCTCTCTTTCTCTCTCTCTCTCTCACCCACTCTCTTGGCCTCCTCGGCATTCCCGAATAAACTACGAGGAACGTTAGCCGGCTCGCTTTCAATTAACGGCGATTAAAGCGGCGAGTAAACGAGCAGCCGGCACGCGCATGCTTTCTCTCTCCCTCCATTCGGACGACGTCCGAAATCGTCTCGTGCCATCTGCCGCCGCCGACGCCGCGCGCGCCGGCATTTAACAAGCGGCTGCTGCTGCTGCTGTATAGAGCGCCACCGCTGGCTTTTTAGAAGCAGACGCGTGCGTGTGCGTGTGTGTGCGACGGCGAGGCCTATAGTTCCTAATCGCGAGGGAGGGAGGGAGAAAATGAAAGAGAGGAGAATGACGTCGCGGCGAGAAACACGTCACTTATGGAGAAAGAGGAGTCGAGACGCGGCAGAGATCGGCTGATTGATACGTATATACGTACGCGACAGGCTGATGGCTTTTCTATATAGCCTATACTATAGCAAAGGCCGTATGGCGCGCGCCCACGCCTGAATAATACATGCGGATGGAAATATCAAGAGTCCAACTTATCTGGCATTATGCAGACGTCTAGGCGCTTGAATATTTATATGTCAATCCCCCTCGCGTCGCAACAACAACTAACGCGCGCGCTTTTAAATTGTAAATAATTCGGAACGATCAGCTGCTTATCGCAATTATTAATTCGCCACATTATATATTATAGTGACGGAAAAAGACTGCTAATTAATTGACAGCGTTCGGCGCGCACTTTTTTCTCGCATTACTATTTCGTTAGTTATTGCGATATATAAGTAATTCAGGGCGTTTACTTAATTTAATGGAAGGCCGGACGGAGGTAGAAGTGGCTCTGCGAAAACCCGAGCCATCACGGACGGGGGCAAGAGGTAAAAGGCCAACAAATGACGAGGCGAAAAGGAGAAAATGTCACTGTGTCAGACGAGGGTTATACTCATGAGGGCACCGATAGTTTTACACGCGAGAGACAGCCGCAGCCGTAGGCATCTCATCATGATTCAGGTTTGAGGAAGAAGGAAGGGGGGAAAAAACAGACAACATGCCCAAACACACGCGGGAATCGAGTGATTTAAGGGGGTCGTGTCGTTTCGGGTATTAAGCGGTTAGTGATTTGATTCTTTACCGTCTGCCTATATGTACCCTTTTTTCTCTCTCCTCTCTTTCGGGGGACTTCTTTTCTTCTGTGAATTTATGCCTGCGTTAAGAGACCATGGAAAAATAACTGTATTCTTTCGGCTTTTTTATGCCGCTGCGCGTGGGCTTTTTTGTACTGATGAGTCGTGTGTACACAAGTGGCTCGGTTTCGAGGCATAAGTTCGAGTTCTAATGTGCCATCATGGGACTACCGTCAAAGGGTATTAAAGCGTTTTATTGTCCGATAAATTTAGTCTTTTTTAGGGCGAGCACGTTTGCCGTTAAGCTGTTTCACACGGATATCGAGTGGTTACTCTAAAAGCTTTTTATACTTGTGTCTTTCATGTTTTAAGAATGTTAAAGTTTTAAATGATATTTATTACAGATGTAATAGAGCGAGAACAGTTTTTTTAATTCTTCAGTTATTTCAGCTTTGATGTTTTGAATAAAATAAGCAAAAGTCAATTCGAGACGAGTAACAGAAAAAAACTTCAAGAAATTAATTTATATGTATCTGCACGATCTGTATCGAACGCAAAAGCCGAAATAAAGAAATTTCTGATATTATACTGATGTAACTAGTACAAAGTTCTTATCAAATCTATCTATAGTTGCAATTCGCGAACGAACCTGATTCATCGAACACAATTATTCCTTGATTATTCTAAACTAACCATCGAATGAAAAGCAATATGCGTTCGTATAATTTAAAATCAACAAATGTAATTAAACAATGCTAGGTAATTAACTTTAGGATGAATTATCTCTAGTTTTATTCCAGTGGAACTTGGAAATTGTGTTTGCAATCACGGTATTGGAATTGTTTACTTTGACAAAATCGTTAGTTACATATAAAAGTTTGTCCAAACTTTCACGAAAATAAAGAAAAAATAGTGTTAATAATTGAGTTACTCCTTTTAACGAATTTTTTTTTTATGTAAATATGAGACCAATCGGATTGATCAATAAAAACAGAATATACATTGATTAGGAAAGTGTACATCCCAAAACTCTTGATAGCATTTAACTATATTATTTCAACCCAAATCTAATTATCAAATGATACATTTAGCTTTTTGATGTGATTAACAACTGCTTACCACTCTAATCATTGAAGATAATGTTTGAACCAGTACAATGTAAAAAGTTATTTTAACTATAATTTTATTTTAAATAGTTTTAAAAGGTTTCCCCATGCATTTGAAAAATATAAACCAATTAAAAATTCTTGCCTGACGAAAGTATACATTATTGATGAACTATAATTATAATAAACATAGTATATTCAAACTTACAAATGTAAAGGAATGGTAACAAAAATTTCCAACTCAACCTTTTTGCTATCCCTAACGAAAAATCTGTTTCCCACTTCCATTCTGAATATTCTATATAAAGCATGGAAAATATGCTAAAATTAAGTAATTCCATTTATTACTCTTATTTACGAAATCCGATTTCCGTCCGTGTTTCGTGAATGACGCGATCAAACGAATTAGGCAGCTGTTACATTTTTTGATGCCGAATAACTTTGTTTGTCGTGCTCCCCTAGCTTTTGTATATTCAGAGCCAGCCGGCTTATTGAATAATACGTGTATATACGCCGGTTAATTCGTTGACCCCTATTGCTATATAGATATATATAGCTTTTCGCTAGACCGTGAAAACGCTGCAATAAAATATAGGCAATCAAATTAAAATCGGGCAGATTATCTATTCCGAATTTTTTCAAAAAAATGATCGAATCAACATATAAAAAAAATTTTGTTAGCTAAAACTAAAATAGTTATATTAAAAATGGAGAAACAGCGCTCGTCCAATAAAACCGATTGTTCTAATACGATCAGAGAGTTTGCTTTCAATCAATGATTTCCAAATTTAACCAATTTCTTTTTTTTTTCAACAGAAAAAATAGAAATCCAATTTCGTCATATCCAGTTTCGAGAAAAAAAATTATATTAAAAAATATTTGTGTCTATATATGTAAAATCATGTATATTCATTATATTCTCGATACATTTTTAATCCTGATCGAGTTATCCAATAAATATCTAAAATAAAATAAAAATAAAATCCAATTATATAAATCAAAATCCAATCGCGGAGCAATCGGCTATCTAAATATCTATTCGAGCATATTTCACAACATGACAAGAAAGGCACACATTAATTTAGCCCAACGACAACTAGTTGGAAAATAACTAATAATCCCCGTGGCGTCGAGATAAGACGAGAAAGAGAAGGCGGGAGCGAATCAGTTAACAAGGTACAGCCGATTTTTCACTCCCTCGTGAACGCGATTACGGGAAATTACGGTGGCGCGAGATGCAGCCCCGAGACATGCAAACGATCGAGCGGGGGATTCCAGGCAGGTAAGCGCATATGGAGTGAAGCCGGTGAAAAAAGAAATCTCCTAAGCTACCAATCATCGCGCGAAGAAAAAGAAATTAGGGTCAAAAGGCAGTCCTTATCGACGCTCGCTCGCTCGCGATATATATTAGCCTCGGCGGTAATTCCTCCACGGCGAGAAACCCGTCGATTTTCATCCCACCTTAAGATTAAGGCGGCTTGCTTAATGAAATTACGCGTGTAAAATCGAATTAAGCCGCGCGCCTCCACCCCCGTCCGCGCAGCAGGTGTATATAGGCGACATTACGCGATCCCTCTATATACTACTCGCGACAAAGAAGTATCGATCAATCCCGCATGCGCCCCCTCCGTCACCGGCGAGAGGGGGCTCTCCTCTCTTACCTCTCGGCTCTCATCAGCGCGTGTCAAACACGGGGCTCATGCGCGCCTACGGGTGTGTCACTCTGATGTATCCCACGTGTGTGTGTGTGTGTATACGTAGTATAGGCATCGATTCGCCTCGCGCAGAATCATCACTTAACCACATCGTTATCGCGGGAACGACGCGCTCCGTTAATTCCCGCAGCCTGTATACTCGCGTCTTTTAATTGTTTATTTACAAAAAACGAGGCCGAGCTATCGTGAGATGAAGACTAGAGCGAGAAAAGCGATAAAAAGTGTATACGCGAGAGCGCGCAAAAAGAGTCGAGTGGGATAATAAAAGAAGCAGCCTCGTCGACGTGAGCTGTGTGTGTGTGTGTGTGTGTTAGACACACGTGAGAGAGGCGCGAGGAATGAGAAAGAGCGCGTAATTGACTGATAATTTGTTGTGACCTGAATTAGCAGCCAGTCGAATTCTCTTGATGAGTACATCGATCCTGTTTGTATACCCACACACAGAGACAGAGAGAGACACAGAGAGAGAGAGAAGCACACAGAGGAACGTGCGCGGAGAGACACACCTGGTGTTACGGCCGGGACAGAGGGATAGAGGTTTGCGCGCGCGCGGTGTTTTCGTAACGGCTCGGAGGGGGCCGCGTCGCGTGTATATACAAGGAGAACGTCGCCGTCGTCGTCGGCGTCGCCTCTCGTTTTCCCTATTCCTACGGCTTGTTTACGCTCGAACGTGCCGATGACCGCCTGCACACATACTGCACAGAGCGTGAAAGCGCGTGTGGGTATATCTTTGATTTGCTCGAACGAGCGACTTAGCACACGTGGACCGTTGTAAAATGAGAAATAGGTGGGAGAGAAAGGGGGCTTAGCGCGGAATTAACGGGGCAAATTCGAGCTCCCGAGAGCGCGGGAGATATTCAAGTGCGAGTGCCTCCGCGTCCTTATACAGAGCACACACACGTGCGATGTGTGCCTTTTCGTGCTTTAGTACGTCGAGTTCGTTAGTTCGGTAGTTCGACGTAGATTTACTCGGATATGGCTCGTGTGTAGTCTTTCACGGGATGATGTTTTGCCAAATTTCTGACGTTGGGGCTTTAGTGGCTATATTATATCAAAAACAGAAATGATCAAAAGAGCTATCTGCTTTATCAATTTAAAGATGTGC
Organism: Torymus sinensis; assembly: GCA_030522985.1. Classification (NCBI taxonomy): domain Eukaryota; kingdom Metazoa; phylum Arthropoda; class Insecta; order Hymenoptera; family Torymidae; genus Torymus; species Torymus sinensis. The sequence goes on along the minus strand of JAPYZP010003600.1, from coordinate 2,563 downwards.
TTTGAATGAAGCTTTTATTTAAACTAAATGTAAGTCTTCAGTAATTGCGTATATAATATTCTTGGAATGGAAATCATTTTTATAATGCTTGTAAAATTCTTCTATTTTAGAATCAAAACATTATTATAGAATATACTATAATTTAGCATTTAGGTTTCCAACGTTAAGCTCACGATCTTCAAGCGATTAAAATTGTACGAAAAATCCAGTAAGAGATAATGAATTCTCAACATTTAAAAAAGTATCAAGATATTACCTATATAATACTATTTCTTACAACAACGTAATCTCAACAGTGAAAATTTATATTTTGAACGTAAACTTAAATACCACGCAGCGACTCACGAATTTACAGCTTTCAGCATTCAGGGGAATCGGAGCAGGTGCTTTTGTTTCCGTCTGTCGGAGTGGTAATTTTGCAGAGCGTTTTTTACAACGAAGAGAGATGGAGGATGAGAGAGAGAAAGAGGGAGGGAGAGAGAGAGACACAGCGTGCGCACGGTAGTCGAGACCGTTTAAACGCGCGCGCGTGCGCTCAATTCTGAGATATCTTCTTATGCAGTTTTCAGCTTCGTAGACATTATATATATATCCCCCGAAGCGCGTCAATAAGTTGCATTGCGGTTTGCGGCTTGAATATATTATACACGTATATTATATGTGGGGTGGGGGGGGCGGAGGACTGATTGAAAATCGATAATCCGAGAGGGGGAGCATTAGGGCTGTGACAAGGCGTCTGGCCAATTATCGCCGGAGTCGGAGGAGCTATTCATAGATTACGATTGCATTATATTAATTGGCATTGATCACCACCTGAGCTTATAACGTACAACTATAAGCTAAATACGGGAGGCGATACTTTTATGCAATCGTGTTGTTCGCTAATTCCGTTAGCTGATATTCTCGATAAATCAGTGTTCATCAAAGTGTACAATTACACGAAAATTAACTTGTATAGTTATTTACTTATGTAATGGATAGCAGTAAAGTATGTAATATAATTATATACCACGCACGAAAAAGTTTCCATATATTTCCACGATAAATAAAAAAAAATCACGGCTATACAACATCGCCCCATATTTGCAGAACGGTCGAAAAGAAAGAATTATCACAATTGCGGCCTGGCATAATAGACCATTCTCTTTGCGTTATGCTCTTCCGCGTTCGCCCTCTCGCTTGCGCGCGCACGCGAGCGAGAGAGAGAGAGAGAGAGAGAGAGAGAGAGAGAGAGAGAGAGAGAGAGAAAGACGAATTCAAGTGTCCGAGTGCGGGGATGGAAAAATGGATAACAGACGGTAAAAAAAGAGAGAAGTTACGAAAAAGAGAAGCCCGAGAGAGAAAAAAAAATATAGCCAGACCCGGAAATGGAGCTTCACGGCAATGAGCCGTCATCATCGTCGTAGTCGTCGACGTCGTCGTCGTCAACGGTATGATTCACTTTCGTATAACGGCGTGCCACATTAAAAAAAATAGAGAAACGTCGCGGGAGAGACAGAACGAGCGAAATAGAGCGCGAGTTCCAGCTCTTCACTCTCTCTCTCTCTCTCTCTCTCTCATACTTGCTTTTCAAGACACGCGTGCGGCAGCAACACAGAGGGAAAGTAGAGAAAGAGCGAGAGTCGAGTGCGAATGCACGCGGGGGGCACATATACGGTTAAATGGGTCCTTTTACGCGGTGCAAGAGCGTGAGAGGTGGGGGGCAGACGGAGTCTCGTCTATATATGTATATATTTGTAGTGTAAGTGACGGCGCGCGAGTCGGCTGAGTGAGAGAGAAAGAGAAAGAGAGAAAACGGTGGTGAGGAGGGACGAAGCAGAAGTAGAAGAAGCGAAAGACGACGGCTAGTAGGTGAAAAGATCGGAGAGACGTAAAGGGAGAGAGTGAGAGAAAGGGAATAAAAAATGTTGGGAAAATAGAAGAGGAGGAGATAAGATGAAACTAGATGAACGCGTGAAGGGAGAGTGAGAGGGAGAACGCGCGCAATGCTGTATAAGCGATGAGCGAAGTAAAAAGGAAAATAAAAGCCCGGAGGAAAACGAGAAAGAGAGCGGAGTGGGGGTTGGAAAAAGGAGTCGAATGAAAGTAGTGAAAGAGAGAATCCATTGAGAGCTGCAGTACGCGAAGGCAAAGTGGTTGCCGGTTGACTTATTGAGCGAGTACTGTATACGCAAGAGGGGAAGAGCTGCCCAATAGCGAACTGTGCCCAATACTGGCTACACAAAAGATTTTTCATTTCTGCCGGTCCAAAAAGTGTTGCCGGGAGGCTGCTGGCGCGGCTTCGGCGTATACGTCCTGTCGAAAAACAAAAAATTTGCCTTTCTTGTCCTAGATTTTTTTCCAGGAACGTATATCTGTACTTTACTTGACCGCTCAAAGCAAACTTATACGTACGGAAGATCGTTGAAATATTTATTCTCGGCAGTCTCGGCGACTTATTTCGTGGAGATTTATATAAAAGTATCTATAGGGGAGAGTCGGCTATGCGTGGCACTGCGGGTCGGACTGGCACTCTAATATTTTTAATGTTATTAAAGATATTGCTGCAATTCCTTTTGCATTC
>JAPYZP010003599.1:0-11596 GCA_030522985.1 Torymus sinensis | reverse complement strand
CAGATCGCTGTAGCGAGAAGTTCATCAGCCTCATAAAGATCTTTGCGATAAAACAGTCTTATGTAACGCTGTGTTTTGATCTATGCTGAGTGTGTATAACTTCTATACGGTAGAATAGCATTGTAATATACTTATACCCATACTTTTAGCAAAACTCATTGATTTTTGTAGAAAGGATATTGATACTTTTTAAAAATGAAATTTTTTTCTTTTATTCAACTAATCTCTTGAAAAGGTTCGTTCATACGCCCATATCGTTGGTAGTTGACAGTGAATAAAAGGATGTTACATCTGCCAGTCAAAGGCTTAAATACACAATTGACTCATTACTTTATCGGCTATTCTTTCAAATTATTTCAACGTCTGAGTAATTATTTTTAACAATGAATTGATTTTTGCTATTCAAAACGGCATGATAATCCGTGATCGAGACTTTATCAGTTTACGTTTAAGTATCGTAGAGCAATACCCATCTATATAATAGCTTCTCCGCGCAATTAAAGGTTTCTTCCGCAACATAAATTCTTATATGCTGTTGAAAGGAGTCAGCGGAGTCGGCTACCGAGGCAGTCCTCCCCCATAAAACACACACCTTGGTCGACAAAAAGGCCGGATAATCAAGGAATTCCTGCCGGCACCTCTGAGCGGAAGCATCACCTCGACAAAAAAGCATCACGCGCTCTTCCCACCTCGCGACCCTCTAACCTTCTAAAAATTCACCATGCACCCTCATCTCCTGCGCACCTTCAGAAACAAAACAAAGCCCCGTCATCCGAAAAAAGCGTCACGCGCTGCTGTATATATATATATACACGTATTATATATATATATATATATAAGTGGCAATCGCGTGGCTCTCTCCGAGCGCATGCAGGGGAGAAGTAAGATTTTCACGCTCGATCGCCGAGCGATAGCGAGCTCTCCTTTTTACAGCGCACATATACACCTATATATGTATATATACACAGGGGACTCGCACCGCGGAAGAGATAGAGATGGAGAGATAAACTTACGAGGAGGAGAAAGAGAGGGAGGGAGAAAGAACGAGGCTCTCTCTCTCTCTCTGTATGCAGCTCTGGGGGCCGCGTATGCATGTAATATACATCAAGCGAGAGCGCGCGGCCGCGTTCGGTGACTCAGCGCATGCGCCCTCCCCGATATTATAATTCAACCGGTTTTGAGACCAAGAGAGAGAGAGAGAAGGGAGGGAGTCTCCCTTTTGCTCCGTCCTCTTATCTGCTCCTTTTCTCTCTTTCTCCTCCGCTCGCCTCTCGTCCAGGCTTCTCTATTCCGGTCTTTCCTACCTTTCGCGTGCGCAAGAGATCTTTGCTGCGTTATAGTGTCCCTTTGTAACTAAAGACTTGCCGATGCTGGTCAAAAATATTACTAATATTTTCCTTGATTTTAAAAGGCTTGGTCGAACATTCAGTTAAGTATTACTTACTGGATTACTTTTGGATTATTCATTATTTATACGTATTTAGGATTAAATCATTTCATCGGAATACATTAATTATTTTTTTAGATAATTAGAGTATAGAAAATTCATTTCTCTAAATTTATCTGTTCCGCGTGCTTAGCACATTGAATCGTAAATATATTAGTTTTTTTCCTAAATTTCCGTGTGATATTCGATTGCATTCAATACTGGTGTGACTTCAGAATCTGAATTTTTGACTGCTATTACAAAAATTCGTCAATAGGTACATATCAGACCTAAAATCATTCGTATGAACACAGGAGCATTTATAATTTCTATACTGTTTGAAAGGTCGCTCCTCATGAAAAATTGTTAATATTATACTTTAATGCTGTCCTTTTTGATCACTTTATCCTGTTATTCCAACCGATCCAGAAGAATTAGCACACTTACTATCATTGCCAAAATTCTACAACTACATATTAATGCCAAAGGCTCGAATGTAAGCTCTAAAAATCATTATGTGCCACCTTAAACCATCGGGAAATAAGATATTTAATTTTAGAAATATAAATTTTATTTTTCGCTGATTTCAGATGGCACATGATTTTTTAGAGTCGAAATTGAAGTCTATACATATTAACGAAGATATACATAGCTTTTGTTTTTTTAATGCTGACAGCTACGTTAATACGCAGCTATTAGAAACTCAAATGTTAAAATCACACGAGAAATATAGTTTAACCCATCATACACATATCTCAACGTATCTCAAACGTCTAAAACTTTCAAATTGATTCATACATGCTTTCTCTAATCATCTAAAAAATAACATATAAACGCGAATGATTGAATCTCATCACATATAGGAAATGAGAAGAGAATCGGTCAAACATGTACCAAACATTACGTTTGTATATCGTTCTAATTCCTGGTAAAATTATATACTTATTTTGGTGTAAGCCTATTGAAAGGAAATATATATATTTCAAAAGTCTTTCACTGAAATGTATATCTGGCCCGCGCAATAATAACGGAAGAATGCATGGAAAAAGGCCTCCTCGCAGGCGCACCCACGCGCGGTCGCCTTGCGCAAAAAGCGCCGTCTCTCCGTTGCATTTTTCAGCCGACGAACGAGCGAGCGCATCTCTCTTTCTCTCCGCTTTATGCGTGTCCCTTCGGTCTCGCGAGCGCGCTCCTGCTTTTCGGACGATTTTAACGATCGCGCGGAGAGCGTTCATGCATAATGCAAAGCCGCGAGAGGACCGCCTCTCCTCTTCGACGCGCGAGGTAGAAAGGAGGCGAAATGCAATACACATACACAGGTATATAGAGGCTCTCGGGGGGGATGACGCGCACTTTTCGGCGCACAGCCTTGGAACGAGCCCCACCTTCGCCTCCTCCTCTATCCCCGTTTCCGATCGTTCGCCACTCCGTCATCGCGCGCGCGATTTCTTCGCCGATCGGCCTTTCTTTTCGCGCACGCGCGCTCGAGCTCTCCTCCCGGTTTATTCACCTTCTTTGGTTTAACGCGCCTCCATTCTTTTTTTTCTCTGTTCAACCGAGCGCTTTTTATCGGCCTCCCTTTTATTTCGTCATTGACAATCTCGCGCGGCTCTTGAGTGCCTCGTCCGCTCTTTTTGACGTCTAATGCGGCTCCTCGGCCGCGTGGGCGTACAATATGATCGGTGAGTTTTGGAAAAGCAACTTCGGGGGCTACACACCTCCACCTCTCTCTCTCTCTCTTCTATCTCTTTCTCTTTTCGTTTGTCTTGCTTTTTTTTGTCGGCCGCTCGCGCGCATTAGTTGCTGACGCATGCGGCTGAGTGGGTTTATCTCTCGGCGTGGCTTTTTTTTCAGTTAATAGAGAAATCGTGTATATGCGTGTATAAGGCCGATCTGCATAAGCTTAAAAACGCTTAATGGATGCCCGTAATTTATTTTGGATTTATGATAGAGCTCTTTCGGCTTCGCAGATAAATCGGCTATTATTTTTTTTATCCGCCGCTATATACGGCCGCGGTCGTGTGCTTTTGTCACCGTTTATGGTAATCGGAAATGGGATTCAAATTTTTTGCATTAGTTATCTTGAGTGCTGGAAAACCTTTTCGTCTCACTTATAATCCGTGTAAATAATCTCTAGTTTATTAGTTTTATTGTGATTAACTGTACGCGGACATTTCTTCCAAGATTAATTATGTCCCAATACTACAATGTTGAAATTCTTATAGCGCGTGTATCTAGATTATTTAGAATTTTATTTATTACAGTAAATCTTAGAGAATGGAAATTAAAATTACGTTATGATATTTCCTATTGTTATTACATTTGTAAAGTGTTGGTGCGTAACGATATCGAAACATAAATTAATCCTGGGTATGAGTCATTAAATCCAGTAATATGATTTTCAATATAAGATTGTTGGTATAAATAGACTTACACGGCAATGTATATACAATCACAACAAATCTGAATTAGCAAACATTACATTTAAAATTAAGTCTCGAAGCAATATAACTAAATACCCAGGTATCTTGGCGATTTCGCATGTAAGCGAGCTTCTTACATTTACATTATCGTTTAAAAAAAAATCTATTAAATCTGCTTTTCTATTGGAGCAGCCAAGACCCGTGATCCTTTAACACGCCGCACGCGCCGTATTTATACAGACTCTTGCATCCTGTTCGCTCCTGTTACGAAGCAGATTATAACGTACAAGTCGCCCTCGTATATGTACATACACACGTGCGCGCACACGGACACGTATATAAAGTCGTCGCAGCGAAAGAAACGCGTGGAGGCAAAAACACGGTTATTATATATCCCCAAGAGAGTAAAAGGCTTGAGTGCCCAGCCGATCCGGTTCTCTCGCGCGCGTGCGCGCGCCTTTCGCCCGGAGCAACTCGGGATATCGGTTTGGGCGCGTGCTGGACTCGAGACTGACGCGTTTCCGGCCCGTGTATATATATACACGCACACACATATTACGCGCTCTCGTTTGCCGAGATGAGCGCGCGGAGACGAGGTAGGTGTTCCCGCATCGCATCCTTTCCGAGCAGCTATACGGAGGCGGCTTCTCGAGTTTTTCGCTTTCGAGAAACGGCTAGGCTTCGCCACTGTGTAGCTTTCCCGATGAGGAGCTGGAAAGAGAGCTGGTTTCCACTCGCGCGTATATGCAGCTCGTGATTAGAATCGGAGAGGTGAGCTTCCAGATGGGAGGCTGATAGAGATGCTAAGCTCAGGCGCATTGATTGGACAGGTTTTTAGTTTTATCGAGTCGCGCTGTCTTATGCGTGTAAGAATGCGCAGAATTTCTTCAAAGTCGTATCTGTAGGAATCACTTTTGTTAACTTGAACAGCCAAGGTAGCAGAAAGTGGCATATTATATATATCCACATGCATATCTGTCATTTCGTTAGAAATACTGAAAATATGTTTGAATACCTGAATTTCGGTAATCGGTCGTGACATACAACTTTAATTAATAACACTGAACTTCGTCAATTAAAATATGCAATTAAATGTTACTAATCAAATTCATCGTTAAACAATTGTAGAATGAAATTAGGTTTCAAATTCTAATTCACGAGATTAATTCACAATTCATTATTATTTTTTTGAATTAAAATTTCTTTAATTAGAGGATATATGAAGTGAAAGGTAAAAGTTGAATTTATTGTAATAAAACAAGATGTAAAGCTTTGGCAGATCCTATCGTAAGAACAATTTTCGTCATATCCTTCCACACATAATATTCTCGGGCAAACAGAAGATAAATAAAAAAAGACGGCAAACATACGCATATATATACATACTCCATATCAGTTGCGTACGTAGGCAACTATTGTGTACTTTCGGATATCCTGCAGCATACACGCGTATATGTAGCTCGCTCTCCGTCTCCCCCTGCAGATAAGGTAGGAAAATAAAGGCTGCGGCGCAGATATACCTATACGTATATATATATATGCGCGCACATATCGTCCAGCCGTGGTGCACACGTATATATACGCACACCCACATGCACAGGGCCTTTGTTAGCCGAGAAGGACAAGCCGCGGTGCGCGCAAACGGCGAGAAAGAGAGCAAGGAGGGCTGGGCACAGCGAGCGAGAGATATAGAAAAAGAGAGAGAGAGAGAGAGCGCACACGCGAGAGATTTATCTTTGCGCTCGGCTCGCGCACTTATCGAGCGTATTATCGAGAGCGCGCCCTCTCTCTCTCTCTCTCTCTCTCTCTCTCTCTCTCTCTTGGTGTGTATATCGACTTACTCGCCACATATATATATATATTCTATAGGTGTACGCCAAACCAACACATAGGCGCAAAAGCGAGCGCGCGAGCGATACACGCATACTGCGCACTATCTGTATGTATATATGAACGCATCGAAGCGGAGAATGGGCCGCGGATATATAAGCTACGCGGCGAACCTCTCGGATTACTAATGCCGCGAGGCTACAAAAAATATGCGATCCTCGCGAGTATAGTGCAGACTGACTATGTGTGTGTGTGAGAGAGAGAGCGAGACAGAGAGAGAGATTCTTATTATAAACCTGATAAACTCGTCCGTTTTATGTTTCGGCGTATAACGATGTTTATTCAATGTCGTTATTATGAGCCCTGACGCTTTCCGTTGACTGTATTATATCCATAATTCTTTTCACAGAAATTAGGAGCTGCATCCGCGAAGTAAACAATTGTAATAACAAAAGTTTATTAATTCGCATAAAACGTTACTCGTTCAAAATTGTTAATCAAACATTTAACTTTATGCGCTGAATATTGCGCGCGCGTACAAATGGGATAAGTGACTGAGTGTTTGGTAACTTTATCTTGACTAATTTGAATATACTCGATTATTGTTATTATAGAAAATTTTAAGTAGATTGATTTTAAGTAGATTGATTAAAAGATAACCAAAAAGGCTAATTCACAAGCAATATAACTTTGCCAAAACAGGGCCTATTATATGTTTACAATAGGTAAGCCCATCAAACTAGTAATTCAACATCGATTTGAATTATTTAACAACTGATTCAATAATTTCTACCATACTATTTCCAACAGATGTAAATCTTTCATATACGTAAAGAACGATTTATTCTTACAGAAAATACAAAATAATTATTAACAGATAGATATAGGTAAATCGGGAAAATATTTACAAAGCTTTACACACAGTTCGTCGAATTTTTACTTAAATTAAATAATACAGCATACCAACTATATAGTCAGAAAATTATAAAAGATTAAAATTTCAGAAACTTTGAAAATTAGCAATTTTGGCAAGTTCACTTTTGGCAAGTGACTTTTGTCTATTCATACAATCTGGACACTCGTTAGATTATCTTACGATAGATGACATTGTGATTGTGTTGTCGCTACTTCTTCCTGTATTTTTCTTTCTTTAGCTGCTTCAATTTCCATTAATTTCGTCCATATAACAGAGAAACTATAAAAAAATAGATTAAAAATGAAATGCGCTTATTTCTGCCAGTGAAATTATATTCTGCACTCATAATTTACCTTATCTCATTATTAACTTGCTCAAAAATTTCCCCAGATACCGTACAAACATAAGTTCTCATTGTTTTCTCGAAATCGTAACAATTCGCTATTTTGTGATAATTTTTCTGAAGAAACTTTATTGCTTTTTCTTGACTAAAATTGTGTGAAGTAAAAATTTTCTGACGACAAAGAAATGTAATCGCATTATAAACATTCATAACTTCACTCGTCATATTTTTGATACCTCTGCTTACTAACGCTTCCACAAAATAAATTTGGACGAACACAGTTGCCGATCTGAATCCAGCATCTTCTTCAACATATGTGTTCTCATAGACTTTTTGGAGAGTAGGTTTCTCGTCTAAAAATGCATTTATTACAGGCGCTATACTTATTTCTTTTTGGCAATTTTCTCTTATTAGGCTGCAATCAATCGATATACTTCTTTTAATTAAATCTTCCACTCTACTTTCCTTGCTCTGGAGTTTTAAAACCATCGTACATCCATGACGATCTCCCCTCGTATTTACGCATTGTAATGTCCAAATAATATCTTCTGTTCGAAATAGAAAATAATACGGCGTTGAAAGTAAGTGAGTTTTTTGAAACACAAACTCTTTTATTCTAAGATAATCGTTGATACTATATTTTGCTTCTACAATTGCAGGTTCTAAATATTTGTCGTCATCCAGTGTATTACTGGCCGTTGCCATTTTGAAGCGTCACAATTGAATGAAATAAAGGTACAATACTTTCAGCATGAGTCGAACCCAACCCAGCATAACAGATACTTATAGAGGCAAGGAAGAAAACCTCACAGGAAACAAACATTGATCGCTCTAAAGGCGGTAGATATTCTGGCATACAATAATAAACTTCTAAATTATATACATTAATTTAACTTTTCGTATCGTATTATATTTTAGTCATAAGAGTCATCATTCTCATACCATGCATAAGTAAAAAAATTAATGAACAGAAAATAAGAACAATTTTTCATACGTTTAAATTGAAAATATATTTTTTCCATCTGTCTCGTTTGCCGTTTACGAGAATATTGCAAAGTCAGTCACCGCATCGTAACCAACTGCGTGAAAGAATGTTAATGAATAATTATAAAATATATGTATATTCATAAACATATAAATCTAAACAACTGCATTACTTGACTCATGTAAATGTGCAGCAAACTTTTTAAATATATGTAAATGCAATCTTAAGTTGCAATGGCTTAATAGAAAAAATGCTACAAGTCACAGCGATTTATATTTATTATAGTTATTAACATTTATCTCTCAATTCCGCTGGATTCTTTCACCTGATCAACTTATAAAACGGCTATCCCAGCGCATACTTGCTCACCGCAAATAGAGCGCGATGAAGGCTTCGCACTATACGCTCGCGGTTTTGCGCAACTGAAAAATCGTCATGGTAATTACGCTCGATTAGCTTCTCGCGATTCCGCGAAAGTCGCCATGGAAAAATACCTCGAACCCGTTTAACCGCAAGTCCAGGGCGTGTGTGTGTGTGTTTATCTTCAAATAAGAAAGAAAAACGAACCGAGTTGGTTCCGCGCGCGGTACTTCGATTACCATACGACATTGTTCACTGGCGCGGCGCGCACGGCCGAAGCTGCGCTCCATGACAATTCGTGCGCGAGAGCGCGGGACCAGTGAGCCGCGAGGAAAAAGCTATATCCTCACGCATGCATGAACGGCGCTTTTGATAAATTTTTAGCGCTATCGAGCGTTCATGATAATCAAGAGTGACAAATTAGAATCGTTTGCAGCTTGTTGGAAAAAGTTAAGTTAATTCGAAATAATCTTGATTCGGAAAATTTCCAATAAATGCGTCGATTTCTAATTTTGCATCATTTTATATCTTTTACGTCCTAAATTGCCCGGTTATGTTAATAATTAATTAGTTAAATAATCTCGTAACGGGAACGCGATAAACAGCTTGATGAAGAATTTTTATTTTTCGCATGCTAAAAACTCATATAAGAAGCATGGCCACAACTATAATAATCAGTTTCTTCTACGGTCGACAGGTATCTCCAAAGAACTACAAAGCCCTATAAACTCGATAATCCCCGTTATAAGCACGGCAACGAAAAATCTCTCCCCCTTTCTTGCCTGTACAACGCACGACACCACCTACATGATGATATGCAGCTTGCGCACGCTAAAAGGAAGCATTCAACTCCTTCCCGACCGTATGTCCAGAGAAGAACGAAGCTGCATCGCTGACGTGGGAGGCGTTGTTCATCTCCCGGTGGACGAGATCGAAGAACTGCGAGAGCTGCGCGACACACTCCCACGTGCCTGCTTGAATTATTTATGCGATCGTTCAGCCGGAACAGCCGTGTGAGTGACTTTCTCGCGCGGGTTACTATATATACAGGCGCGCGAACTGTGAAAAGAGTTCCTAAGGTGGCAATATGATACTGGATTTTGATGGGTATACTTAGTCGATCGCAACAGCTGCACATGGCTCGCTGAACGTGGAATTAGCGCCGAGTGCAAAAGATGGGCCTTGATAAAGACCCACAGGAACACAGTGGGAGGCATCGCAACAGAATAAAGCTCATCGAATTCGGTAAAGCATACAGGAAGCCTCCGAGAACTTCCAATATGGAAGGGATTAAGATGGCAATATGCGATTTATAAGTTTCATTACATTTTGCTAACTTGTACCTGTAGACAATTTTTATTAATGAGCAATTCTATGGAAATGAACAAAATACTGTGTAATAAAAATAAATAGAAATTTTTCCAGGGGCATACCTATAACAGACCAAGCTGTTTTGGTTTGCTGGACCATCCAGATTATAACAAAATCGTGAACCCAGTTGATGGAATACTTATAGCTTTTGATTATATACATAAAAGTGACCCTTCTTGAAACATAAATCATTTCGTCAAGGAGATTTCTAAAAAGAATATATAACTAAAGAATAATGCAAGCTTGCATTTGCTTTGTACGGAATAAATAAATGTTGATTCCTTCAAAAGCTATTACATCAGTTCAAAGATGATCTTCGTAGATATTTTTCTAGAATATTAGGAACATATACTCTATAATTTGTTCTAATACTCATGGAACAATAACATTTAAGGTTGTACTAGCTATATAATCCACGTCAAAAGTTAGTCCATTACTTAAAAGATCAATAATTTACAAAATATCAATAATTGACGGCTTTATCAAAGTATACCAGACAAACCGTTGTCCTCAAGACTGAAAATCAGACGATAATTCATTCAAAATAGTGCCACATCTTCAAATTTTATTTAATTTTTATTTTTTGGTCTTATATTGTTCCGAAGAGAATTCCTAACAGATCGCGAAACTCAGAAATATCAAATATTTTTTCTGTTTCAAATAATTAAACATTTTCAAAAATACAGCCAATTTAAAAAGTGAGCCCTTTTTGGAAAACCTAAGTTTTATCAATTAGTCAAGACTTATATTTTTTATAATAATTAAAAATATTACTTATGACGACTGTAATAAGTATATTTTTTATTTTTGAGTTTCTCAATCTCTTAGGAATTCTCCTCTGAACAATATATAAAACTATAAAAATCAAAATCGAATTAATTTTCGGTTTTGAGAACTTAAATTATTTATCAAGTGTATTATTTATAAACATATTCAACACAAAGTAATAAATGAGGTTTAATAATTAATTATTGATAATATTTAGTAATGCTGATTTGCGACTTAAATCATATCGACAGTATATACAACCTTAACTTATAGACAAGGATTGGAATACAAAATCTCGTGAGCAAAAAAGAAAGAAACTATTTTGTTATTCATTTCTACACGAGCTTTAAGCTGAACGATATGAAGAAAGGGGTTAACATTTATCTATTCTATCATTATACTTATATAAATATCAAAACTTATTTTATTTTTTTAAATTAATAATGAGCTCTAAAAACCAACAGAACACTATCACACAAAGTTTTCTTTAAGTTACGAATGTTGATGACAATAAATAAATTGAATAAATAACAATAATTTGAAGAATTATCTTTCAACTTTAAGTTACCACTTGTAAAAATAGAAATCCACTAAATTAGTACTGCAAATCAGCTTCGTAAGAGGCGTTTTCCCCTCGAAAACCTCATTTAACGTTCAAGTTTTCTACTCAACGTGCAAATAATCTCTCGATCACGGTACCGTAAGCAACGTACACCACGACTCAGGCGTTTAGAGGCGCATAGGAAATTGATACCGGAAAAAATTTAGTCAGCTTATCGCAGTTAGGCCGTGCTCGCGCTTTCTATACTGTCCGTCGTCCATGTAGGTAGGTATATAGTGGCGTGAAAAGAGAAAGGCCCGCGCCCACCGCGCGCGAAAACTAGCCCGAGTTTGATATTGCCAAAGTGGTTCGGAGCCGTGACTTAAAGTGACTTCACCGCGTTAATTGGTAAGATTAATAACATTTTTTACCATCCTATGTAAAAAATATGGAAAAATCGAAAATAATCTTTTTTGACTCTGGGTTTGGATATTGCTATTGCGTTTTTTTTTTATTCATTACACAGTATTCCCGTTAAAATATTAATACAAGTTTCTTGAAAAAAAAATTATTGAATAAGAAAGTAAATAAAATAATTATAAATAATTATTTTTCAAATCAATAAATAATAAT